>JAAGKR010002030.1:0-33161 GCA_011419295.1 Clarias macrocephalus | reverse complement strand
TGGGTCAAAGCCAAGAAAACTAATAGAGTCCGTGATCCAAATCCGTGGTCGAGATACGAGGGCGAGGGTCGTTATCCAGAAATCCAAACAAACAACAATCCAAGACGTGAAGCAAAAGGCGTGGTCCGTAAAACAAAGCGTGAGTCGAGATCCGAGTAGCAGGGCAGGTGAAATCGCTGGAAAATTGGGCATTAAGGCACACAATAATCTGGCAACGGGAGGTTGTTTGTGAGCAAGTTAAATAGAGCAGAGCCATAATTGAAATGAGCAACAGGTGTGCTCAAGCCGGTCAATGAGGCGGCAAAACTGAAACAGCGAACTGGAGTATGGAATGGAGTCGTGGGACATCATGGCTTAGTTTGACAGGTGGGCGTGACCTGGCGTGCCGTGACAGTACCCCCCGCCCTACGAACGCCACCTGGCGTTCTTGAGGGAGGCTCAGGATGCTGGCGGTGAAATCTGTAATCAGAGAGCGATCCAGGATAAATGGAATGTGGGGTGAACTCGATGCATGGAAAGAGGGAGAGCCAGTCTGACGGAGGAAGGGTTGATGATGCGTGAGATTGTGAAGGGACCTATGAATCTTGGGGAAAGTTTCCTGGATGTGGTCTTGAGTGGCAGATCGCGAGTGGAGAGCATGACTCTTTGACCAACGTGATACTTTGGGGCTGCACAGCGGTGCCGGTTAGCCTTACGTTGGAAAGTGCTCACGGTACGTATAAGCTGAACATGGGCCCGTCGCCAGGTGTTTCTACAGCAGCGAACAAAAGCTTGAGCTGAAGGGACGGCCGTTTCCTCCTCTTGGGTGGGAAATAGCGGTGGCTGGTAGCCTAAACAGCATTGAAATGGGGACATTCCAGTGGCAGAGGTGGGGAGGGAGTTATGTGCGTATTCCACCCAGGGAAGAAAATCACTCCATGAAGCTGCGTCCCAAGAGGTCATGCACCTTAGGGTCTTCTCAAGCTCCTGATTGGTGCGTTCGGTCTGGCCGTTGCTCTGAGGGTGAAAACTGGACGAGAGGCTAGGTGTTGCACCAATGAGACTACAGAAAGCCTTCCAGAATTGGGCTGAGAACTGGGGACCCCTGTCGGAGATTATGTCTACAGGAAGGCCATGGAGACGAAATACATGGTTGACCATGAGCTTGGCGGTTTCTTTGGCGGAAGGGAGTTTGGGTAGAGGGACAAAGTGAGCAGCCTTTGAGAAACGATCAACTATGGTGAGTATACACGTGTTATTGTTGGAGGAGGGTAGTCCAGTGACAAAGTCGAGAGCAATATGGGACCTAGGGCGATGGGGGATGGGGAGGGGTTTGAGTAGACCCTCGGGCGGACGGTTGGGTGTTTTGTTTCTGGTGCATATGTCGCATGCCGCTACGAAGTTCTTTACATCTTCTGTGATGGATGGCCACCAGAATCGTTGCTGTAGTAGAGCGAGAGTGCGGGTAGCCCCTGGGTGGCATGCTAACTTAGACTTGTGGCTCCACTCTAATACTGAAGGACGGGCTGAAGCTGGGACGAAGAGCTTCCCGGGAGGGACGTTACTAGGACCTGGCTCATGCTCTAGTAATTGCGGGGACTTGGTTCTCTACTTCCAGCCGAGTGGCAGCCACTAGACATTGAGGTGGTAGGATGGTTTCTGTGGTACGCCCGTCCTGAGGGGTGGCGAATTGTCGAGACAGAGCATCGGGTTTAGTGTTCATAGAGCCTGGACGGTAAGACAATGTGAAATTAAACCTGGAGAAGAAGAGTGACCACGCCTGACGTGCGTGAGTGACCACAAAGAGTGACCACACCTGACGTGCGTCCAGACGAGAAAAGGGAGTTCAGCTCCCTCCAGCCAGTGTCTCCACTCTTCTAAAGCGAACTTAACTGCCAAGAGCTCACGATCTCCGATGTCGTAATTGCGTTCAGGGGGTGTGAGGCGGCTAGAGAAGAATGATCATGGGTGAAGTTTGTTATCTTGGGGAGATCTCTGGGAGAGGACTTCTCCCACGCCTGTTTCCGAAAGATCCACCTCGACGATGAACTGAAGTGAAGAGACGGGGAACACCAGAATTGGTGCTGTGGTGAATAAGCGTTTAAGGTGGTTGAATGCTTCCTGGGCTTGAGGGTTCCACTGAGAGGGGATCTTGGTAGAGGTGAGAGAGGTGAGAGGCGTAGCCACTGAACTGTAGTTTCTGATGAAACGTCGATAGAAATTGGCAAAGCCCAGGAAGCGTCTGGATGATGGGATAGGCCATTCAGTGACTGCCTTGATCTTGGCTGGGTCCATCTCGATTACCGATGGGGAGATGAGGTAGCCCAGAAAGGAGGTGTATTGTTGGTGGAACTGACATTTCTCCGCTTTGACATAGAGCTTATTCTCCATTAAACGTTGCAAGGCTTGCCGTACGTGGATTTTGTGTTCCTTCAGTGAGCAAGAGAAGATCAGGATGTCGTCAAGATAGCCAAAGACAAAGTTGTTGAGAAAATCACGGAGAACATCATTTATGAGAGCCTGAAACACAGCTGGGGCATTGGTTAAGCCGAATGGAACCACCAAGTATTCATAGTGGCCAATGGGGGTGTTAAAGGCTGTTTTCCATTCATCACCTTCTCTTATCCTGACTAGGTGGTAAGCGTTTCTGAGGTCGAGTTTCGTGAAAACATTGGCATCCTGGAGTAATTCGAAAGCTGTCGACAACAAACGGAAGTGGGTAGCGGTTCTTGATTGTAAGGTCATTTAGCCCCCTATAATCTATGCATGGGCGAAGAGATTTGTCCTTTTTCTACACAAAGAAAAATCCAGCACCAGCTGGGGAGGAGGAGGGGCGGATGATCCCTGCAGCTAAGGACTCAGAGATATACTTTTCCATGGCTTCTCTTTCAGGGCGTGACAATGAGTAGAGACGACCTCGTGGAGGGGTGGTGCCAGGGAGGAGATCGATGGGGCAATCGTACGGGCGATGGGGGGAAGAGAGATGTCACGTGATTTGCTGAACACCTGCTTGAGGTCATGGTATTCAACAGGGACCTGAGAAAGACAAGGGATCTCCTCTTCTGAGGAGGTGGGTTTGCTCCTGAGGGAGGCCGACTGGAGACAGGAGGACAGACAGGCTGGGCTCCATTCAAGGATACTGTTCCTAGCCCAGTTGATGTGGGGATTGTGCTTCTTGAGCCATGGGAGACCCAAAACTACTGGTGCGTGGGGGCTTTGGATGATCATGAGAGAGATGGTTTCAGAGTGATTACCAGAGAGCTGTAGGGTGCGTGGAGCAGATCGATGAGTGATTGGTGGAAGTGTGCTGCCATCTAGTGCCTGAACGCAGAATGGCTGGCTGAGTGAATGGGATGGGATCTTGAGGCGGCTGATGGTGGATTCTGCTATCAAGTTTTGGTCGGCTCCAGAGTCTATGAGGGCTTTCGTGACATGGGACTGATTGTTGTAGGTCAAGGTTATCGAGAACAGTGGGGAGCGCATCTGGGAGAAGGTTGAACGTGGGACCCCCTTGTACTCCCTGAATTACCTGGGGGCCCGGGCTTTTAACAGGCAGGATTGCACCAAGTGGCCTGCTTGGCCACAGTAGAAGCAGGAACCTTCATCTCGACGGCGCTGGCGTTCCTTTAGTGAAAGGCGTGTGCGGCCAATTTGCATGGGTTCAGGTGGGGTTTCAGTCCTGGAGAAGTCTGGGGTGGTGACTTGAGCCAAAGCAGGGGTATGGGGTGGCTGGTGGGTTTTGATGAGGTGATCGCGCTTACAGGCATCAATGCGGGTAGCGAGATCCATGAGCTCTTGAAGAGTGGAAGGGAGGTCTCGAGCAGCCAGCTCGTCTTTGATGGGGTCAGCCAGTCCATGAAGGAAAGTGTTTAAAAGTGCTTGTCGATCCCAACCACAAGAGGGAGCCAGAGTCCTAAAATCGATGGCGTAGTCGTGAACTGAATGAGTCCCTTGACACAAATTGAGAAGTTGACCCGCAGCCTGTCGTCCAGAAAAAAAGAGCGATCGAACACTCGCCTCATTTAGTTGGTGAACGCTTTGAAGGTGGCGCAGCAGTCGACTTGGGCATCCCATAAAGATGTTCCCCATTCCCTTGCTCTGCCGGAAAGAAGAGTAATGATGTAAGCCACCTTTGATCGTTCCGTGGGGAAGGATGAGGCTTGGAGCTCGAGAACGAGGGAGCATTGAGACAGGAAGGAACGGCAGGTGAGTGGGTCGCCATCGTATGTGGGTGGTGCAGGGAGGCGGGGTTCTTGGTGGGTGATAGGTGACAGTGGTGGCGGTGGTGCCTGAGGGGCAGGAGATGCAGTACGGTGCAGCTGCTGGATCTGATCAGCGAGGGAGGTCAGCGTTTGCGTGAAGGTGTGAAGCGTGGTCATGATTTGCTGAATATCCTGCTGATGAGATCCTAGAAGGGTGCCTTGGCTCTGCAGCGCTGCCCCCAGGCGAGCTATCTCTGCTGGATCCATTTTTGGCCAGATTATACTGTTACGGTCCGGACGGGCCTGGTGGATCCAAGTGCAGAGCTCGTGTTGTTGAATGCGCTGATTGCCTTGTGAAGATGAGGCGGTGGTGAGCGTGCATGGGTCAAAGCCGTGAAAACTAATAGAGTCCGTGATTCAAATCCGTGGTTGAGATACGAAGGCGAGGGTCGTTATCCAGAAATCCAAACAAACAACAATCCAAGACGTGAAGCAAAAGGCGTGGTCCGTAAAATAAAGCGTGAGTCGAGATCCAAGTAGCAGGGCAGGTGAAATCGCTGGAAAATTGGGCATTAAGGCACACAATAATCTGGCAACGGGAGGTTGTTTGTGAGCAAGTTAAATAGAGCAGAGCCATGATTGAAATGAGCAACAGGTGTGCTCAAGCCGGTCAATGAGGCAGCAAAACTGAAACAACAAACTGGAGTATGGAATGGAGTCGTGGGACATCATGGCTTAGTTTGACAGGTGGGCGTGACCTGGCGTGCCGTGACAATGCCTCTCAGTTCTGTGTAAACATTTTTTCCAGGAAATCAGCAGAATTTGGAATCGCCAATCTAACACCAACAATTAATGTCACTGTTAAAGTCACAGAGATCTGAGTTTTTTTTTTGTTGTTGTTTGTTGGTTTGTTTTTTTATGTTAGGCGTGAACATGTGAACTTGTGAACTCTTGACGTGTATCTGCATGGTGCTGTTGCAAAATGATTGACTGATTAGATAACTACATGAATGGCTGGTGAGTGCAACTCAACTCTGTGTTTTGTTTTGCCATTTACATGGCAAAAAATACCATAACTTTCTAAATTTCACAAGCGTTTCTGGGAGTTTATGTCCAAATTTATGCACAGCATCACCAGACAGTATGGTACAGTAACTATGCAGATTAATGAGACCAACAATAAGAATGAATAAGAGTCCAGTAGAACCTGTACCATGATAAATAGCTCCATAGAATTTTTGACAGTACCATGGTACTTACTTATGGTAATACTTACTTGTATTTGCTGATATAATACATGTGTTGCACTATGGTACATGGTTCTGCCATACTTTGGCATACTTTGGTACAACGGTTCTACTATGGTTCTACTAAGTAACATAGTGATCAAACATGCACCATGGTAATATTTATATAGTATGGTACCATTTGAACTGTTATGGTACTCTACAAATGTAATATTGTTGCATATTACGGTATGTACTTTAATTTACATGATGTGTGCTTTACATCCCATTCTACAGATTATGGCTTAAATATTGCCCAAAATAAAGTGAAACCCAAGTACTCAGTATCGATTAAGTGGGTTTACACTGTCTATAATGTGAGGAAAATGATAATGCAAAAGTAAAATCTGTCAAGTATAGGAGAAGAACCTATTCAATTGATGATTGATTAATTAATTGTGAGATGGTGAATTCAAAATGGCCACCATCAACTTTGATTCCACCAATTCAAATGAGATTCTTAAAGTTCTCTTGCACTGGGGGTAAGCCTACAGTATGCTCTTAGTCTTACATTAGATGAATATTGAATATTGACAGCAGACACACTGTAGCAGACAGTGTGTACGCAAGGCTTCAGGCTTCTATCAGAGAGATTAATCTGCTTGATGAGCAATTTCAGTATGCCGCACACACTGAAAATGTAACTGACCGTTCATGAATTTTTCAACTTTGTGCAAACCTGTCGCTGATGAGTGTGGGGTTGCAGAATAATGAAAATCAATGAGTTAAAACCAGATGGAAGATACAAACCACATAGTCATAGCATGGAAGTTACGCCAGTATTTAATGAAGGAATAAAACATGAGCTGGGTGTGCTGTTATACAGTAGGTAATCAGTGACATATGAAGGTTATCAGTGATGTGGTGGTGTGATGTCCCCTGATGTAAAGTTTAACATGTCAGATACAAGATCACTACACTATTTGATTTTTTTAAAGAGCAGACTTTTTATCTGTTTAAACAAAATTGTAATTTGTGTCAAACTTTTTTTACATATTTGCAAAGGAATAAGAAATATATGAGGGACGTTTAAGACAAACCAGGACTTGTTTAAATTTCCTGTGAATGAAGATGGAAAAAACAATATTAACAGAAGACTTCAAGCACAGCATGATGATGAGACTTTTAGCTACAGTAAATCATTTGAAGGCTGTGCTTCTGTGAATGATTATTCCGGCCGATGTGACTCAGAGCCTACTGAGTTCAGCAAATGGAACACCTGATCCTTGAAAATTGATAACTTATTATCCACATATTGCGGAAAAGATGCATCTGTCATTCACAAACACCACTTGCACATTACAGGAACTCAGCTGGGAGTTATTGCCACATCCCCTTATCCAGTCCTGACCTCACTCCAAGTGATTTCCACATTTGGACCATTGAAGAAGACCCTGGGAGGCTCTTTCCATGGCCCCGCATACTGAGAAATCTTTCTACCTTGATAGTATCCAAGCACAGGTGAAACGCTGGGATAAGTGCATTAGTTTTGCAGAGGATTGTATATATCGAAATAAAGGTAGCTTTTAAACTGTATTCTGCTATGGTGCAAAATCAAAAGTCGTGCTTTGACTTGACCTCCCCTCATAGTAATATGATCAATTCCATTTCTGCCGCAGGGACATTTCTGGACTGCAGATATAAGCCTTTGTGATTTGTTGGTTATCATCTCTTTTTGTCTATATTATTAGCTTATTAATAAATAATGTGGCAGAGAGATTGTTTTAGCTATTATAATTCACAGTATTGTAAGTGATAGCAGACATTCCTCAATGTCAAATATAACCATAAGCAAAAAAAAAAAAGTATTATGTCATCCTTTGGCATTTAAGAAATTAACATAATTGATCAATTATTGTGGTATAAGAGGAGTAAAACACTAAATAGCTAATGTTAGTTTGCGATAGAATACTGTATATAACAACTTGCATGTAGCACTAGCTAACACGAAGAGGTACTGTTACTGTGAAAGTAACACAGTTACTTGCATGATATTTGACTATTGATAGAACATGTTATGCAACTAATAAAGATTTGTACACTCAAAAAAATATTTAGGCCTAACAATTAAGATTTATGCATTTTGATTGCATATAAAATTTAAATCCATTTGGATTACATATTTCTAGCATAAACAAACTCATAAATTTTATGTGATTCTTATTTGCAAGTTATATGTAATGAAATGAGAAAGACTGAGATTTATGTATATCGGTCCAATAAATACAATTTGTTTTAAATTCATAATGAAGATAATTATGTATTATTACATAATGAACCGACTTACGTAAAATGCATTTAGACAACTGTTAATAATTTTTACAAATAATAATTTATTAACATTGATATATATTTTTATTCCTCCCAAATCCAAGTTGCAATACAAAAACAACAGACCACTTTATTTCATATTTTATTTATTTCATACATTTCATGCTTCAAGGCATATTTTAAGAATAACAACCAAAAACCAGATGAAAAAAAATTGGTAGCAAAACATACTAGCCAGCGCTAGAGATGCAGTCCCTCAATAAAAAATGTGAAATTTAAGGTAGACAGATAAAACAGGTAAACTTGCTAACAGCACTGCTTACATTACAAAAACATTTTCTCCCTAATTTAATCGTGTCCAATTCCTCCCCGATGACTAGGTGGCTCCAATATTAAAGCTACTACTACCACTCAGCCGTGAGGGCCGAAGACTATCACGTGTTTCCTCCGAACCAGGTGATGCCAGCCGATCGTCTCTTTTCGAACTGCTCGCTCACGCACCGTTGGGGGCAGCGTAATACACACAGAAGACAGCGCTATCCGCTCCTTCCGCTTGCGTGAGCTCACAGACGCCCCTGATTGGCTGTAGAGCCGTAATTAATGTGAGAGCATGAAGTACCCTCCCCTCTAAGAGAGCTCAGCCAATCAGCTCTCTCTAGACCTCCGGCTGCAAGAGGTTACAGCATCACCTGGGAATCGAACTAGCGATCTCCAGATGATAGGGCGAGCGCTTTACCACCGCGCCCCGTCTTTGCGTGTTTAATTGCGAGATTTTGGTATAGAATGAACATTCCATACCAAATATTAAATAGCTAAAAGTCAACGAACTTGCATTGAAAAAAGGACATGTCTGTTAATTAATCACAGAAGCATCTTAATTTTCAGTGCTTGGACTTTTGGTGACAGTTTGGTACTCTCTTGTTCCACCAGGATTTTCTAAAACACTTCAAATGTGCACCAGTTCCTTAGGGTAGTGCAGGTTAAATGCATAAATTAGTCCAAAAGGCATCACATCCATGTGTGAAGGTTTATCTTTATTTAACCTCTGTAGGTTAATCTCCAGGTTCAGCACTCACTGCCCGAATGACATAGATGCCTGTGGTCGTCTGTGCAATTCCAGACTCAGCCTTTGAATTTTCACAGTCCTAGAGGATGAATAAAGAGAATGAGTTGTGAATACCAGCCACAGTGATATTTGTATATTTTAAAGCCATTAGACGGCACAAACACACACACATTTGGCCCTTGTCGACTATTAATTTTGACCCCCGTCTAAGATGTTATGGGTCTCTTAAACACAGCTACAGGACATTTAAGTCAGAAAATAGGGATGTAAATATAAATACAGAAAAAAACATCCCTATATATTTTAATTAGTAATAAATCTAATATTGGCCAATGATGAAAAATGCTAAGTGGCTAAGTTAGCTTATATTTATTAGGGCCATGTGCAAGTACTAGTGTAAGTGTAAACAAAAAACTATCTACTCATTACACTGATATTAGTGTAATAACTCTAAAATATTTACATATGCAGAAACCAACAAATTATGAAGGATGACTACAGATGTAGAACTTACCTTAAAACGAGGTCACAATGCAGCTTGCTCCAGTAAAAAAAAAAAAAATAAATAAATAAAAATGTTAATGAAAGTGTTGCTTCACCTGCTGCTGCTATCGCCCTCTATCGACTGGAGTGTGGAACAGCTTCATTTCTGCTTCTAAAAGATTTCTATGTAAATCAGTCTCATACAATTGAACTATTTGGATCTTGTTCTGCAAACATTTTAACTAAATTCATACTTTTTAACTGATTACATTAAATAGTTTTTATAATTAACTAATTTTAATTAATTGTAAGTAATCTGATTACGTAATTTTTGAAAAAATGATTATTTAAATAAAATCAAAGGGATGCAAATACTTAATAATAAACTACGCCATGATACATTTGTGTAGGACAGGGATTAACAGTAAATAAATTAATTGATATTAAGAATTTAATGACTGAACTTGACAATGTGTTTTGCATAATATTTCTCTATAGCTCTTATATCTATTAATGTATCTATTAAGGCAAGAGGGCACACTTGCAGTTCAAGTGATGCATGGAAGATGTATTGAATGTTAGCTACTGATAATGTTAAATATTTGTATTTTTAGCAAATTTGTTTTAGATGAGGGCAGAAAGATAAGTGCAGTATTTTCCACAGTCTTATTGCTTCCTTTACAGATATTCCATGCTGTTTTCACTTGCTTGCTAAATAAATACTTTAAATAAGTAATGCAAGGTAACATTAACCTCAACAGTTAATTTCAACATTTATATTCCATATTCGACATATTGACATGCATATTCGACCAATTTTGTGGTAGTGTTTGAATGAATGTGTGCAAGTATGCCCTGTGATGGATTGGGAACCCCATTCATGGATGTTCCACCCTGGTGCCCCAAGTCCCCTCAGATAGGCTCCAGGGCTTCTGAAACCCTCTACCAAGCGATATACAATACACTGTAAACCCGAATAAGTTGGCAAAACTCAAGTAAATTTTAAGTAACAGAACTATCAGTTTTTGAGTTTGTTGTACTCATTCATATTAATCATTCTTTACTTGCATTATTGAGTAGCCTAACTCATACTATATAATAGCAATTATTATTTTTTTAGTTGTTGCAAATCAAACAAATTGTTGCTGGTCTTTCGGCTGCTTCTGGCAATCGGAGCTACATAAAATATCAAATATCAATCAGTTACATTAAATATAAATTTTGCTCAGTTAACTTGAAAAGTGTCATTTCTTCAAACTCATAAATACCAAAAGGTTCTAAATACTCATCAAGGTCTATTAATTTGAACTAATTGTAATTATTTAAGTTAACTGTACTCAATATGTTTAATTACCTTGAGCATTAGGCTTTACAGTGTGCAGTAGAGAATGAATGAGAGAGAGAGAGAGAGAGAGAGAGAGAGAGAGAGAGAGAGTTTTACATCACTGAATTACAGACATATAAATTTCACACAAAAAAATGAAAGAAATGCATGATACATTAATGTGAGTTGTAAACACCTTGGTGGCTGAAATAAGCTTTCCACTGGTGTATTTTTGTCTGTGATGGATGTACTACTTGCAGAAATGCATCACAGGAATCTGTCATGATACGTCAATAATAGTTTATCCTTGCTCTGTCTGCACGTGAGCTGAACGACTAAGCAGCCAATCTCAAGAGACGATACTCAACATACCTGGAGGGCACTGTCCAGGTCAGAGAGTTCATAAACACTGAAGTTACATCAAGAGCTAAAGAGATTTTATAGTCCCTGAGGAGAATAAATCTGTAGGACAGCCTTCCACATGTGGATATTGCTTGGTGACTTTACTTGGCCTTATCTGTCATTAATGGACGTGCTGAATGCTCCTTCTTGAGGCTGAACAGATTTCAATCCACAATAGCCAAAAGAGACTACACCGCCGGCATTGGAAAGTGGTTTCCATTGCAATGATTTCAGGCAACAGGTAGCAGTGACCCTGTGCATCAGATTATTTTCCTATAACATCATGCATCATATGAGGTAGGTTAGTTTACTACAGTCTCTGTCAGTCCATCAGAAAATACATTTAAGTTTAACACTTTGCGGAAAATTCCAAAATAAATCAGTCATAGTCAACAGCAAGCCTTATTCAATGCACTATTTTGTACTGTTCGGCTTAAGGTTAAGTCATAAATTCAGGCCATTAGTCATTTCTATTATTTTTTTTGATCACAGATCGATGAATGCTGGGCAGAAAGAGAAAGGGAGACAGTTGATTAAGGACACGTCATTGAATTTGCCAGTGCAACGGGTAGCAATGACCCTCTGCATCAGATGATTTTCCTATAACATCATCCAACAGTATTGAAAGGAATGCACCAGTTGGAAACAAATGCTCGGTAAATGCCAGTTTCTACTGAGACTGAGGCACCATGGCATATATCAGGGCAGCTACAGGGGAATATGCAGGCAACGAGGAGCAAGTGGAGAAACAGACGTACAAATAATGCAGCAGGTGCTTATCTTCCGTAGAGGTGAATAAATAAACAGATGGATGAGGCAATAGATGAAAGAATGGAAGGATAAGAAGGAAGGAAAGCGAGCATACATGATGTATTGAAGACGAAGTGAGAAGAACTCAGCCGTCAACAAAAGGGAATTAAATGGATAACAGTATTCAATATGGTTCTTTAATTAATACTTAGGTACTTACTAAGTGAGCTGTAAGTAATTAAATCACCATCATTCTTCAATTATTAATAAAACTCTACACTATAAAGAGCATGACTTTTTTTTTTCATTTCATTTATTTATTCAGAGTGATACTGATACATAAAATGTCTGGGGTTTTGTTAATTAACATTTGTGTAATTAGTTAATAAGCAAACTTGTTCTGTATTTCCAGATCATAATCCTGAAAATAATACATATCAGTGCTGATAATGTATAAATTGTGCTGTGTAGATCAGTTTGTAACAGGTGTACTGTATCTACAGTATAAAGTTATAATGTATGAAGTTAACGCAGGTCCTACTAAATGTGTGTGTGTGCCACCTGAAAAATTATCAGATAATGTATTTTTTATATCTATAACTATTTTATTCCACTCCTCTTCCATTTCAGCTCCCACTAGGAACAGTGTTGGCCAATGGTGATTACAGGTGCATTCAATACCATTTTACAAACATGGTGGTACCTCCAGTCAACATTCACACATGCATTCACACACTACGGGCAATTTGCAATCTGCACGTCTTTGGGCTGTGGGAGGAAACCCATAAATCACAAGCAGAGCACGCAAACTCCATGCACACAGATCCAGAAGCAAGAATCGAACACAGGAACCTAAAGATGTTATATGATATCATTTTGCCCTAGCACAAGTCCCATACAAATATTATTGTATGCCATCATGCCAGTATATCACTAGACTTCTAGATTTATATATAGCTTTTCATTTGACTTTGCTCTCTCCTTCTTCCACAGACATGCATCCATGTATCTTTCAGTGTCCCCTCTGGGCCAATCCCAGGAGCGAGCACACCGTTCCTGAGCATGGCTGATAAGACAGCATCAGTGCTCAGCTTTAACTAAAACCAACGATGAAGGGGAGGGAGGGGTGTGTGTGACAACCAGACACCTTCTCACTTGTTTTCCTCCTCCGCCACTTTAAAGTGCAAATGGGGCTGACACAAAGTGCTTGGGGTCCATTTATTTATTTGCAATGATGCTGATTCTGAAAGAGGGCCCGATGTTCTCAAGTGATAAGATAGTAGCAGGAGGAAGCTGTCACATATTCACTGCACGTAGCCCGATAAGGCTATTTTACACAAGAGCCAAGCGAATGTGAAAAGCATGCTTTTTTATGAGTAGCCTAAAGGGCTGCCCACGTGGCATGTGGAATCCTTTCATCCTGTTCTGCTCAGCCTCCCACTCAGCCTGTTTACTGGTCGGGAATAGGAGAAAGTGATTTGTATGGAGCAGGCATGATGGGGGGAAAAGCAATGACAAATATATCTTTTTTGAGACAACTTGGTGAAGTGGTTGCATTTGAAAAATGATCAGTGTATAATATTTTTTTCAGCTCATACAAAATTCCTATAAATACTAATGGGGAAGTGGGATTTAATTGCATTTCATAAAGTATGACAGCAAAGTTGTGACTGCTTCACTCTCACTCCACCACTGCACAACTTGCACAAATTCTTACATATTTGCATTTCTGACATGCCTCGATTTAGATGAAAGTCATGATTTGGTGCTTAAAATGGGTTGCATATTTATATCAGGCCAACATTTATCTCCATAGCTAGATCTTCTCCTCCAAGAACTGGTCTGATGTAAACAGAGATAAACAAAACAACGCAAAAGAAGCTGACACTTCTAACACACCAGACTCACCAAGATCATCTCCTGAAGGTTTGTTGTCCACTCCTCTGCTAGGTGTTAAGGTATTCAAAGCAAGGAAATAACCACAGGATTAATTTGGGTATGGGCTTCAAGGCTTGAAAAAATTTTGGTGACACGTTATTTACAATATCAATAAATGATTGTGTTATCAGGACAGGGGAAAGATATGTGAGTAAGCTGCTATAAGGTTTGATGTCATGACAGCTTGCATCACATTACAAACTGACAACAGACTGTAAACGTACATCTAAAAGTATATACTTATTTAGACATTCCAGGATGCTGACACACAAAGAGACCTATGGGTAGGTTTAAGGGCTACATTAGAGGTTGTGAAAAATTCAAAGATTTACTATAACCAGCATGAGTGTATCAATGATCTATAATAGCACAGCAGTATATGTTTGGGAACAACCCTAGTATGTTTAGTGCGGAGCAGGGTGAATGGGTAAATTTGTGTTTTTACTGTGTGTCAGAAGAGTAAAAAGGTTAAAATACAATCTCATGTGTAAAACAAGTGAGCTCATGTGGAGTTACGGGTATGACCTGTAATCTATGAAAAGAAATAACCTCTACATAGCAGCTGAGTGTGTTTCATGTATAAATTGACTTTTATGTCAAGTTTATCAGATAAAATGACAAATAAGTGTATTTATGGTGTCTAATAATAATAATAATAATCAGACATCCGTGCATGTAATGCACATTACTTATCTGCAGCTCATTCTTGTCCTGATTCATGATGATTAAAGTCCAAACAGGACCATAAAAGAGCATGCGACTATTAAAAAACGATTTTTCTTTTTTTTTTTTTTTTTTTTTTTTTTTGTAGGACATTATTTTTTTATCTTTGATCATTTGTGACACCTTAAAAGCTTTCAGGGAAGTTGTTATATTACTCAAAATAAATAAATAAAAACATTCCAATGCAAAGTCTGTGTCTTTAGGACCCTAGGGAGTGAGGTGAAATTTTTTTCTCTGTTGTTATGTGGTCACTGAACACTAGAGGCTGTATCAGGAGGCTAGATCATTATATTACAGTCGCAGTACAGAGAAGTAGTTAGTAAACTGTGTTAGATGTGAGACTTTTCTGCTGAAGATGGACAGCTGAAGTGGGAAATCTGTGGATCTTTTCTGGATGTAATAAACTTTAGAGACCGTTGTGGGAGAGATTCCCTAAAGTTCAATAGATGCTGCAATAAAATTACATGTTTTTGGATTTATTAAAGCCAAGGATCACCACTGAGCTCATTTTATTTCATTTGTTTTTACTGTTGCTGCTTGTTTGATAAAATTAGTGTGTTACGTTTTTAGTTTTTTTCTGCATTGTTTGCTGGTTTAGTATTTTGGGTTGTGTTTTGGGTGTCCTCTAAATGCATGTTCCCTTTCAAAAGCTAAACTCGATGCTGCGCGAAAACGCTATGTGAACTCTTTATTCTCCGGTTGTGAAGCATGTGTGTATGAACACGCCAAATATTTTTGGCTTATAACCTCAGTCAGGTGAAGTCATCCGATAAGGCGCACCTGCAGGTTATAAATAGGAGTGAACCGGAAACATCCTCAGATCTTTTTGTCTTCAAGGACCACTTTGTGTTTGCATGTGTGCAAGCAAATTACGAAGGAAGGAAAATAACAGCAATTAACTCACTGACATGGCAGAGTTTGTTAAGAGATGCATGCCTCCGTGTGATAGATCAAAATTAGACGACAGGTTCCTGTCGGGTGGCCGGGGGGAGGGGCCTCAACGTCTCTCTCTCCCCTTCTTTGGTGACCTCCATGACGACTTAACTCTTTCATGGAGCAAGTCTTACTCATTGCGTGTTTTCGCGCCATCGACTTCAACTTATTCGAATATCGTTGATATGCAAAACGCGGTTTTATGATGATGCCCCAGATAGAAGAGATGCTCACGGGCTATCTCTCTCCTGGGACATCATCCTCCCTGAAAAAGCTCACACTTCCTTCCAAGCCATGTAGAAGGCCGGAAGGCCAAAATTCTGTCGCCACTAGGTTTCGGGAGGTGAAATTATATGAACAAGCTTTTGGAAGGTTTCTTCCCCGCCGTGCTCAAGAGTCGGGAATGTCGGCCACACGGTCCCGACCAGATTTGGCCCCTACAAGGTGTGAGGTGCAGAGGGAGAGCGTGACCAGCCGGACACCCCCTCGGAAAGATTGGGCTGGAGCTCACCACTCTTCTCAATCTGCCTCAAAAAGACCAGACCTGAGGAGCTTCCTCTTTGCAAAGAGGAAGTCCTGATACTCGTGCGCCCAAGGCTGTGGGGGTGTCTCCCCCCGGGGAGGGGCGCCTGGATCTCCTTCACAAACTAGGGTCTCCTCCCTGGCACCCCCTGGAGGCAACAAACTGTTGGGTGTTCGGTCACCTCCTGCCACATTTCAGGATACCAAACATCCAACACTCCCCCATCCAGCCGAAGTGTCAAAACTCGTGCTCCTTTCGGAGAAGCTGGCAGCGTTGAAACTACTGTCAGCCATATATCCTTGGGTACAAAGAACTGTAGACAGAGGCTACAGGATTCAGTTTGCGTATCATCCTCCGCGTTTCAACGGCATGGTCTCCACTTCCGTGAAACCGTAACGAGCACATCTGCTGGCCCAGGAATTACAGACTTTGCTGGGCAAAGGGGCCATAGAACATGTTCCCCTCCCAGACAGAGAGTCGGGCTACTACAGTCGGTACTTCTTGGTTCCCAAGAGAGATGGGGGGCTGCGTCCGATTTTAGATCTTTGTGGCTTGAACCGCTATCTCAGGAAATTCAGATTTTAAATGTTGACTGTCAAAATGATTGTTTCTCAAATCTAACCAGAAGATTGGTTCGTGACAATCGACCTGACGGATGCATATTTCCATATAGAAATATTGCCACAAGACAGGAAGTTCCTTAGGTTCGCTTTCGGGGGAAAAGCTTACCAGTATTAGATCCTTCCATTTGGCCTAGCTCTGTCACCCTGCACGTATACAAAATGCATGGATGCAGTCCTGGCTTCTTTACAACTCCAGGGCATCCGTATTTTGAATTACATAGACGACTGGCTAATTCTGGCTCAGTCTCAGGAGCTAGCGCTTCGACATAGGGATGTCGTCCTAGCTTATCTCCATTCTTTTTGATTGAGACTCAACGCCATGAAAAGAATTCTCTTTCCTGTTCAGAGGACAACATATTTGGGTGTCACATGGGATTCCATCACAATGCGGGCACAGCTGTCACATGCTTGGTGCAGTCTTAGATGGCCGTCCAGCACAAGGGAGCTGGAGTGGTCATCTTCTCGCATGGCACATCAATTGCCTCAAAATGATGGGTCTGTTTCTGGCCCTGAAACACTTCCTCCAGCAGTTGAGAAGCTACCATGTCCTAGTGCGGGTGGACAACACACCTGCAGTCTGCCCTGGCGATTTATGTACGACACTACGGTAGTCTCGTACATAAATCGCCAGGGCGGACTGCGCTCTCGCTGCTTGAACAAGCTAGTGCACCAGGTTCTGCTTTGGGCACAGGACAAGTTCCTGTCCCTCAGGGCGATTTACATTCCGGGGCATATAAATGTGGGAGCGGACTTGCTATCCAGACAAGCTGTGACACATGGGGAATGGAAACTCGACCCCGAAGTAGTAGGTCAAATCTGGGAAAGATTTTATGTAGCAGAGGTGGACCTCTTTGCCTTGCAAGAAACAGCACAATGTCCCCTTTACTTCTCTCTGACTCCTCCAGCTCCCCTGGGTCTGGACGCCTTTATGCATTTCCTCCGATAGTTCTTCTCCCAGGAGTCCTGGCGAGGGTCCGTCAACAGCATTTGCCCCTCTTATTGATAGCGCCCCGTTGGCTGACCAGAGTGTGGTTCTCGGATCTAATATCTCTCCTCGACGGCTCACCCTGGGTGATTCCAGTGAGGAGGGACCTTCTGTCTCAGATGCAGGGGACAATATTTCATCCCCGGCCTGAGCTCTGGAACCTTCACGTCTGGACCCTGAAGGGGACCAACTAAGGGACGCTGGTCTTCCAGCCAGCGTAATTGAAACTATTCTGCTAGAGGAACTCATGCCCTCAAATGGAGTGCATTTGAAAGTTGGTGCATGGCAAAACATGTCGAATTGTTTCAGTGCTGGAGTTTCTGCAAGAAAAGTTGTCCTCGGGCTTATGCCCTAGTACTCTCAGAATGTACGTAGCCACTATTTCGGCTTGTCACGTTCTGACCGGTGGGGTTTCTGTGGGAAAGCACCCTTTAGTTGCCCATTTTGTTCGTGGAGCTAAACGGTTGAGGTCGCCCCTAGAGCAACGGTCTCTTCGTGGGACTTAGCTATTGTCCTCGAAGGTCTGGTTGACACCCCTTTCGAACCACTAGAGTCAGCGCGCCTGTCAGGCTTCTGACTCTTAAGATGGTTTTTCTTATGGTCATTACTTCTTTGAAGAGAATTAGCGATCTGCAGGCTTTGTCAGTTTCCCCATCCTGCCTAGACTTTGCCCCTGGGCTAGTCAAAGCTATTCTGCATCCTCACCCGAACTATCTTCTGAAAGTTCCATTCTCAACCATGCACCCAGTCGTTCTCAAGGCCTTCTGTCCGCCTTTTACAGCTCCAGGGCAGGAAAGACTTCATTTACTGTGTCCAGTACGTGCTCTTCAGGTTTACGTCCACCGCACTAGCCAGTGGCATAAGTCAGAGCAGCTTTTCATTTGCTATGGGGCCACTAGACAGACGATGTCACATTTGGTGGTCACACTTCACCTCCTGGAATCAGGGCTCATTCAACCAGAGGGCTTGCCTCATCAACTGCTCTGGCAAGAGGTGTCCCCTTGCAGCATGTTTTATAACCTGCAGGTGTGCCTTATCGGATGACGTCACCTGTCCGAGGTTATAAGCCAAAAATATTTGACGTGTTGATACATACATTCTTCACAACCGGAGAACAAAGAGATGTTCCCATAGCATTTTCGCGCAGCATCTTGTTCCCGCTTTTTCAGGGAACAGGGTTACAGCAAAGTAACTGAGACGATTATTTTATTTTTTTTTTGTTTCTATATACAGTACTTTGAAATATAATTAGACACGTGGGCTATTTTTTATTACCATTTTTTATTACATTACTTATGGTGGGCACATCTGGGCATGCACATGGTTATCACAGGACTCTAATAAACTCTTAAATAAATTTTAATTCTCATTTTACTAATGTTACTATTTCCATGTTGATATTGTGTGTGTGTATTAGGTGGCTAACAGTAATTTATACATTACTTTTTTACTTTTACTTTCTGCTTTTACAGCGCCGACATTTCTTGTGTTAAGTTACACTACAACAATTTCAGTGATCTTGTTAGCTAAAGTGATGTATAGCACACAATTAACGCTTTGCATTGCGACTGTCAACCAAAAAATCCACTCCTCTAATCATGCAACATTTTATATTTTTTTTATAATTTTACCTGATAAAAACTGAATAGTATCACCCCCTTACTGTTGTCATGAGTGTTGGTGCATTGGTGTCACTCATTGATGATGGAAGATTTAACCCACTCTGTAAAGTCTTCTCCAGCACATCCCAAAAAAATTCTTTCAGTAAGGTTAAGGCCCAGTTCATGTGTGAAAATGATTCTTCATACTCCCAGAACCACTCGTTCACAAGCTGAGCCCTGGAGTATGACCGTGCCTTCAGGGAAGAAAAGCTTGTTAGATGTGATACCATGGTCATTTAGTACAGAGGTTTGTACAATGGGCAGTATACAGTGCATGATGGGTACATCACTTCCCTTCTTTCTCTGATGCTCCCATTGCTCTGGAATAGGGTCAATCTCAAATTAAAGCCTTTTTTTTGGCCACACAGCTGTTTAATTCCAATCCTGTTAGTTGTTGTCACATTGTGTATTTTAACTGTTAATCATAGCTCTGATTTCTTTTTTCTTTTCAGATAAACTATAATGTTAGCAGTGACTTGTGATTCTAGAACAATTTCATAATGATGACCTAATAATGCCATTAATAATAGTGAAATAATGTTGTTCTATACTCTATATCAGGTGATAACAGGTAATAGCAGATAAAATTAAATTCAATTAAATTATTTTTCATCTTTACATCTCACTCTCGATCCATAATAGTGAAAAATGATTCATGCAACAACATATTTAAATTCTCTAAAAACATCAGTGTTTATGTTGAAATGATTACAGTGAATTAAGTACATTACAAGCTTATTTTCTGGTAAAAATAGAGATAATATCAATATCTCAAAGATACATAAGGCCAGAATCATTTGATTGAGTCTGTGATTAAAAGAAGGTAAGATAAATGATTTCCCACCATCAGAGCCAGCACATGCAAATGTGTCTTCATTTAAATTTTGCATTTTTAAACAAATCCACATATTCTCTATCCAGAAATCCTTTTTTTTTTTTTACTTTTCCTCCAAAGTAATTAAATAACAAGGTGCTGGCTGCTGGAGTAAGAGATAAGTGCTGGAGGGAAAGTTTTAGCATATTAATTAGCTGTGATTTAGTATCAGCTTCAGCCCCAATAACGACCTGGAATCAATTGCCTTTCACAGAGGACACACTTTCTTTGTGTTTGGGCGAACTCGAAACATTATAGTTTAATCTTAAATTCTTTACAATGTGAAGTGTTTTTGTTGTTTTGTGTTTTTTTGTTTTTTGTTTTTTTCTACTCTGGGCAATTATACTTGTTTACGACTTTCCAGGATTAGTCCTAAAAATAAAAAATGAAACCAAATGCAAGCACAATCACACCCTCAAAGGTGTCTGTATCATTAACTGAATGCCAAACTGCACCCTAATAATTATCAGCAAGTCCTTTACGGTAAAACTGCATATGTTTTTATTTTAGTGGAGAATAATATTATTTTGTTCCCGACACATGAGTGATGCATTTCCTTTCATATAAAAATCATCCATGCTCAGACAGGTGGGTGGATTGCTTGGTTAACACCAAGTGCTAGTGCAATTATCTCCAATCAGATGACTCACACCATGAAAAATACATCACCGATAACACCCGGCTTCTACACCCTCCTCACTCATTCACTACACCCCCACCCACCACCCCACTTTGTCTGCCCTTTGTGGCTGTACTTATTCTCTTGCCACCCCCAAAAATGTCTCTTGCTCAGCCACATGGCTCTGCAATCATCCACTATTCATTTTGTTGTGTTTTTTTTTCATGTATTTGCTCCCTCATGCCCTTCTTATCCTTACTCCTACGCTTTTCTCCCATGCTAAGAATCATCATGTTTCTCACTATATTCTTCTTGTCAGCTCCTTTTTGTCTCCAGATGCACCCTAGTAGCGCTTCCTGCTGCACCGCCTCCTGAGGTTGTTTATTATCACCCCACGAGTACAGTGTGTGTGTGTGTGTGTGTGTGTGTGTGTGTGTGTGTGTGTGTGTGTGTGTGTGTGTGTGTGTGTGTGGACAAATATATTGCATTAGCTTGCTAAACTAAGTCTTAATGGATCTAGAATGACAGCTTAGGTGTAATAAAGAAGCCATATTCATGGTTAGTATCATGCTTGGTAGATATGCGAGAATGATGATGGGTAAGGTGTTTTCATTCAGTGTTCATGAATAATAGTCGCAAACTGGGTGGACAACAGTTGCTACTAATAACAACTTAATAATACAATAACAGTTACAGCTGTAGCATGTGCATAACCCTGTCTGAGTAACTGCATATCAACAGGATTTTGACTTTGTTTTTGTGGCTTTTAAATAAACTTAGAAATTTAATATGTCTTTTTTTTATCTGATGAAATTAAATCAAAAAGAAGGCTTTATTTGTCACGTATACATGATAGCACAGTGAGATTATTTTCCCCACTTGTTAATAAGCTTGGGACAGAGCACAGGGCGGGCCATGATACAGGAGCAGAAATGGTTAGAGTTTAAGGCCCAACAGTGTCAGCCTGGAGAAACTGGACTTTCAGCACCAAATCTTCTGATTAGTAACCCAAAGCCTGGATCACAAAATGAGGAGAACCAACCAGGAGTTTAACCTATTATTTTCTTATCCATCATCAATATCCTTTGACCACTGGCCCATATTTAATTGAGTGTTTTCAAGTTAACAGGTACATATTTTTTCATTTTTAATTCAGCACTAGATAGAATTTTATTAGATGTTTGGCTAGTTAATGGAACACTTACTGGATTTGATCCCCATCTAACCTGGTATTAACAAAAAACCCTAGGCTTTGTTAAATATAGCCTATAAGGTTAGCAAATGAGATAATTTATCTCAATCAAAGAACAAAGCATCCTGGCCATCTAAGAAGGCACCTCATTTTACACAGGTCTTTACTCATTTCAGTATATTTAAATATTTACTTCTTTTTGAGAACCAAGATCAAATTATACAAAGGTGACCGTAGTTGACATAAGACAGCAAAGATTTTAGGATTGGCTTTAAATATTTTGGGTAAATTTTACTAAACCGCATTTTTTATTTACTTTTAAGCTGTAGTCCTTAATAAAAATAATTAATGAACCTTATACATTACAAATGCATTTAATGAATGACTTGTGAGTGAAGATTAATTGTACATATTACATCACATGAGAATTGGGTAACAAAGCAGTGTATAGCTGTGGAAAGTTCACATCTTAAAGTGGTCTTAAAGATTTATGAAGTCAAGTATAACACAAATAAAAAGCTTACTTATTTTTGTGAGCTTGATCACCAATTATCCAACAGCAAACAGGGACCAAAGGCCAGCCTGTCTGGTTTGATTTCACAGAAAGGCTAAAGCAGCACAAATCACAGGAAAAAGTCAATGCTGGCCATGAGAGGAAGGTACCAGAACACCACTGTGTCCAGCATGCAAAAACCCCCGAGACTCCAATCCAATTAAGCACCCACGGGACATGCCCGATAAACAAGTCCGATGCACGGAGGACTCACCCAGAAATTCACAGCACCCGAAGGATATACTTCCAATGTCCTAATGCCAGACACCACAGCACAACCCCAAAGGCCATGCAAAGCCAAAGCTACCCCTGTGGAACAAGGGGAACTCAAAACCTGCATCGTCATAATCTTAATGTTTTTTGTTAATGTTGATCTGTGTATAGTCCTTCATGTGATGTCATATTAGAGAGTGTGGTCATGATCAAATAAGCAAAAGAAGCATGATTAAATCAATTACATATGTTTAAAATTTTAATCTGCTTTTATGGATTAGACATGCAAAAAACCAACAACTGCGCATTTGTGGTGTTGGATTTAATGTGGCTAAGATGGTATTTTGATGATGTCAGGTGATGTCACTGACTAGTTTTCGCCTCTCTGGCTTAAGAGTTGTGCTAATTAGAATCAGCTGGTTTAGTTAATGGATGAACCAAATATGCAGCAGGATTTTTACTTTATGAACACGGAGTTTCCACCTTTGCACAAAGATGTCTAAAACTAACAAAGTCTCATTGTCGTCTATACCAGTTAATACTGTATTCATGGTTGTGGGGGGCCTGGAGCCTATCCCAGGAGACTTTAAGGCACGAGGCGAGGTACACCCTGAACAGCGTGCCAATACAACTTCTTAAGTGAATTTCATAATTCAGTGACACATTTCTCTACACCGTTGTATTGCAGACATCTTTTTGACACTATGCCCAGATAGGACTAGCAGGTTTTAAAGAACAAAGGACTTCATACTAAATATTGATTGTTGTATAGCATTTTCATTGCATAAAATAACAAATTAATACAAGTATCTTGATTGTCTTTGAGAATGACAATAAAACATTAAATTTCACTTTTTTTCTAAATACAATCTTTAACCATCTTGAAACATATTTAAGAGAAATATGTCAACTATTCTGTTCAAAATAATGATGTTGATTCCATGTTAAACCCCCAATGCCAATATATATATATATATATATATATATATATATATATATATAAATGTTTACTTGTGTTTTCCTGTGATTTAATTTTAAACTCTTTATATTAAATTATAGAATGCAACATTCTAATACTGTATGTTCTCATCTTCACTAAATCACCTGTGTTTACAAGTGATGATGATAAATACAGAGAAGGTTTTTCAAGCCCTGTTATTGAAATGAGATTTATGGGTGCCATTAATAAGTACGCTATGAATAAATAAAGTGTCACTGAGGATGAAATGAAAGATCTAAACCAATAACATCATCAATCTCAAATTTCCAGGCATGTCTTAGAAAATGAGAAAAATAAACAAAATATAGTAAAAATGAATTAAATAGTGCTTTTTAGAATATAATATTTTCATTCATTTGAAACATTGAGGAATTCAGAAATACATCATCTGTCATAGAGCGTAGGCTGTGTCTCAACGGAATGACAATGACATTGACTTGTAGTGAAGCTTAAAATAGAAGCAGGTGTACTAACTAAAACCTATCACAGCTAAATGGAGCCAGGGAGAAAAAGGTTGCAACAGAGAAAAATTGCTGGCTAGTCCATTAACACAAGCCTTCTGTTTTAATGTGGATCAATAAGGAGATCTACTGCTTGTCCGAGCCTGAGAAAGATCAGCTTCAGCAAGAAATAAAATCATGCATAAAGTATGCCGATTCTCACACAGGTATAGAGTGTATATACTGGATTATTAATGGTACTTGTCACGGGGTGCCTAAGACATGTCACAGGCCACTGTTAGCTAAAGTAGCACTCTTTTTACAGCTTCTGTAAACCTGGACCTTTAAAACTACCGACGCACTTTTCTCTGTTCAGTAGCACAAATTCACAGGAAGGCTGAATATCCATTATAGCTGTTAGATGTTCTCCTGAAAGAAATGTACACATTTCCTCTGTTCAAATAATCCTCACCATTTACCCCCCACCACACACACACACACACACACACACACACACACAGAGAGAGACACACATATCATAAAATATTGCACAAGCAAATTCCTTCAAGAATTACAAGACAGAGAGAGAAAAAGAGATGAGGAAAAAGTTAGAGAAAATGTGAATGTGAATGTAAGAGTTCTGAAAGGAAAAAAAAGACAGAGGATGTAATAGAAAAAGTAAAGTATGACATTTAAAAAAATGAAAAGAGAACATTGAGTTATAGAAATAGTATTCTGTGAGAAAAAATTTTAATGTGTGCAAGTGTGTGAGAGTCAAAGGGTTTTGGACTTTTGCAGTATAGAACTGGGTATAAGACACCCAGAGGCTGATCCAAAAAAAAGCTGATCCAAAAAAAAGCACACAATGCAGACTACTCAATTTGAATAAGTTTGTTGATGAATATGTAATTTGAGGCGTTTCTTCCTAGAGGTGCAAATAAATATCTATATTTATGTGTAAATTAGCAAATGAATGCAAATTAATGTGTTGAAACACTTGAAAACACTAAATAACAATAGGCACTGTCACAAAGCAGCAAAACAGAAATCTGAATATACAGTACTGTAGATTAGGGTCCTGATTAGGGAGCAAAAGGAAACATGTTTGCTTTGGGGTAATGATGCATATTGCGGTTATTAGCCATCACTCTTGTACAATTGCATGTAATGATGTTAAACAGTATCAGCCTTTATGATTATAGCCCTTGGGGACATACTGTATCTACAGTATCGAGGTAACATTACACATCCAGCATGACTGACAGCATTAAAATGGTTCCCTTTATACGTATAAGGGTTCTAATCAGAACATACACTCGTGATTGAGTCAAGTTTTTCATTGTGTCCTAGAACTAATAGTTCTCTCAAGAGCATTGTTTCCTTTCATGACTTTGCACATGATTCTCCTTTGTAAATCACCTGTGACCCTGCAGCCATTTGAATGTGCAATTTATCTACTTACAGTGTACACATGCAAGTGCCCGTTACTTTCTGATTATCGTAAACGAGGGCAGATGAGTATAAAATTTAGAGATGCCAACTAGTGCAGTTTAAAAGAGATAATCAGGAAGAAAAAGAGAGGGAGAATGTAAGTCTTGGCAGGGTCATGTGTAAAAGAAATGATGTACTTGAGAGCTGTCTGAACTGACAGCAATAAATCCTCTGTCTCTAACACTGGAACTGACAGGCCACAGCAACACACTTATTAAAGTCGCACATACACTGCAGATCCGGTGTCATTACCTATGGCGCCAGGATATTTCCAGAGCATCTGACAGAGAGAGAGAGAGAGAGAGAGAGAGAGAGAGAGAGAGAGAGAGAGAGAGAGTTCTTTATTATGACACGAACATAAATTAAACCATCATGCATTAATGATAATTCATTTTGCTCTCCATCTGCGATATTAACAGGCTTTGGAGGCGACCCAGGCTGGCCTCCTTCACGCGTCATAAAGACCAACCTTTTCACTTTTATTATTAATGTTACTATTACACAATAAATACAATGCTGCGAAACCCACCGATCAAATTATAGTACTTCCACTGTCTCACTCAGCACCCATAAGGATTCCAATGATGGGGGTGTTTTTGTTGAATTTTATACATAACAAAGCGGGTTTTTTTTTTTTTTTTTTTTTTATGCAATGGTGTGTGCAGTCAGTGCAGTTTTCACCACAAAGTCAATAAAATAAATGAACCCTGTCACTGGTACTACAATCTAACTATAGTTCACTGAGAACTTTTTTCTGTGTAAAATGATATGTTTTACTCTGGAGTGCTAAATGGCACTGAAATGACACATAAAGAGAAGTATTTGAGACCCCTTGACAAGCTTAACCACTATTTGTATACCATACAGTACAATCAACCCCGAAAGGCATATTATTGGCACCCTTCATGAACGCTATTCAATTCTGTATTTATGTCATTATAAATGATAGATTTTTTTTTCAGTAACCAGTTCTGTTATAAAGGTAACATATGCCTAAGATCTGAATTCACCAATGTCCCCATTGTAACCTCATGGCAGAGGCAATGAGATTTTGGCGTATGACAAATGACTTAATTTTTCCTTCCTTCGGGTTGGTAACTTTTGTCTTAAGGGTCTTAAGGGCAGGATAATTTAATAACCAGATCCGGCACTGGTTTTACTTACAAATGCCCTTCCTGTGACAGCACTCCCATTTTCTAATGGCTAAGGACTGGCACTGCATGCGGTAGCTGGGTTGCAAGGGCATATGGTTAAGAGGTTTGCCCAAAATCCCAACAGTGGTAAACCCCCAACCCTCGAATCGGCAACAACTGCCCAGGCATATAATATCTTAATATTTAGTCAAATTCATGATCCTATCCCAACTTTACATAAAATCTTCCAAATACTAAAATATCACTAAACCACCACATATTACATTTGGTACAGACATGATTCTTGTGTAGGGCTCCAATGCTCAGTATTATCCACTGCTAAATAGTTGATCATGATCTTAATTGTATTTATTTATTTTTTTGAGGGGTTTATTTAATGTTTGAAAACAACCGTAATGTAAGTGACAGATTTGTCACAGATTTGTTTTCCACAAGGTGCATTCAGATTCACACCCAAGCATAAAGCTGATCAGTGGCTCTCTTGGCATTTAAATTACATAATCAAGACATCACTGGCACAAATGCATTAATTTCTGACTCGCTACTGCTCTGTACCACTTGCAAAGAAGCCCATATTTATTTATTTATTTATTTATTTATTTATAGAACTCATCGGTTGAATCAGATGTCTCAATCCTCTGCACTGACTTCCATGTATGGATTTTAATGTTCTCTAATGAGTATGTAAGCAGTCAGGAAATCCAGTGTGAGCAGGTAATCTTAAATGTTTGTATTTGTATTAGGTAGTAAAACCTGTTTGTGCCAAATTGTCCAAAACTGGGAATTTCCACCAAAAAAACAACAACAATGTTCTATGTATGGTATAACATACACAGAGCAGCCATAACCTTGCAACCTCCTAGATTTAGACAAGACACCTTGTCCCACCAGAGCAGCTCTGGCCCCTTGGGGCATGACTCCACCGAACCTCTGGGCGGGTGTCCTATGGTGTCTAGTACTGGGACATTGGCAATGGATCCTGTGGCTTCTGTGGGGTGAGGGCTCTGTGAATCAGGCTTGTTTGTCTGATGCAGGTATCCCATGGATGCTTGAACAGATTGAGATCTGAAGATAATATTAAAGATTATGCAAATGGTAACCTAAGAGCCCAGAACAACTTGCAACAAGATTAGAGGCGAACTACAAGGTCAAGGTGCATCAGTGTCAGATCTTGAGGCGAAGTGGACTTAAGAGAATACTACAACCGAGAAGGACTCCACTGTTGAAAGCAAATCACAAAAAAGCAAGACTGGAATTTGCCAAAATGCATCAAAAATCATTTTGACAAGCCATACAGCTTCTGGGAGAATGTCCTTTGGACAGATGAGACAAAACTGGAACTTTTTGGCAAGTCACATCAGCTCTATGTTCACAGACATAAAAATGAAGCATACAAAGAAAAGAACGCTGTACCTACTCCAAAACATGTCTTGAGGCTGCTTTGCTGCAGCTAGCAGAGAGAGAATCTTGAATCTGTGCAGGGTAAATAAAATCTCAAAACTTTCAAGGCATTCAAGAGCAAAATATGCCGCGCAATGTCAGAAAGCTTGGTCGCAGGTCATGGGTCCTCCAACAGGATAATGACACAAAACAAACATCCAAAAGTGTTATGTGGTGCCGCACCATAAGATGTTGTAATGTGTAAGAGCCCTAACACAGGGTTTCTGAGGGGGTGAATGAAACAGGAGGCTGTGACAGTGCATATAAGATGCACGGGAAGACCTTTCCGTTTGGAGATACAGTGGGGTTATTAATTAAGAAACTTAAAAAGAAACAAAAGAAAACTGAAAACGGACGGGGCTCTGGAAACTAAAACTTATATCCTCTCAGGGCCCTTACCGAGGACTTATTAGAGAGAGTTTTTATTCAATATGCTCAATTCAATATGAGTTTAAGTCAATATGCTTTGCACTATTGACTTAAACTGAGCACGCACGCTGGACTGATGCGTGACGCTCTCTTTCACTCTCTCGCCGGCGTCTTAGGGAGACAGAGGCTTGGGCTTTGCCTCTGTCGCTCAACAGTGTGCTTTTTCTTTCTTTCTTTCTTTCTTTCTTCCTCCCTTTCTTTCTTTCTCTCTGTAACATCGTTACACTAAGGACAGAACATTGGACTATTCTGAAGTGGCCTTCTGAGCGCTGATCTAAATCCGACTGAACATCTGTGGAAAGAGCTGAAACATGCAGAATGGAGAAGGAACTTTTCAAACCTGAGACAGCTGGAGCAGTTTGCTCATGAGGCGCCAAAATACCTGTCAACAGGTGCAGAAGTTACATTGAGAGTTATAGAAATAGCTTGATAGCAGTGATCGCCTAAAATGGTTGCGCAACAAAATATAAAGTTGGCGTACCATCATTTCTGTCTAGGCCAGTTTCATTAGTGTATTTTTTAAAATGTTTCTGTTGATCCACAATACAAAAGCAATGTCTGATTTTCATTGATCAATTTTCAGTAAATGTATTTATTTATTATTACTTTTGTCAGTTTAAAAGTTATTTCAATCATCCGGAGATCGCTAGTTCGAATCCCGGGTGGTGCTGTAACCACTCGCAGCCGGAGGTCTAGAGAGAGCTGATTGGCCGAGCTCTCTCAGAGGGGAGGGATGAGAGGTACTTAGTGCTCCCACATTAATCACGGCTCTACAGCCAGTCAGGGGCGTCTGTGAGCTCACGCAACGGAGGGAGCGGATAGCGCTGTCCTCCGAGTGTGTTACGCCGCCCCCAACGGTGCGCGAGCGAGCAGTTCGAAAAGATGCGGTCGGCTGGCGTCACGTGATTCGGAGGAAACACGCGATAGTCTTCGGCCCTCCCGGCTGAGTGGTAGTAGTAGCCTTAATGTGGAGCCCCCTAGTGACGGGGAGGAATTGGACATGACTAAATTAGGGAGAAAATCGGGGAAAAATCCAAAATAAAATAAAATAAAATAAAATAAAATAAAAGTTATTTCAGTGACCTTTGTGGGTTTTTCTTTTCTTTAACGGAAGGGTACCAGCAATTTGTGTTCACGTGTGTAATTGATGATCAATGTTATTCAAGTCATCTGGTGGTGGTGTTAATGTTATGACTGATTGGTACAAGTACTCCATTGGTTATTCATTGTGGAAAAAACAGAGCTCACTGACCAGACAAGTTCTCTTGGCTGAACATAGTTATACATCTCAGTAGGTCTTTACTTTATACAGTTTGACAATTTTTACACCCTTTTACAGTAATATAAGTGGTAATATGTGTCCAATGGCCAAGATTGAACACATTCCAACCTATGGTGCTGTCATTTCCTGATTCCTGGTGTGCTGCAAAAAGTCCCTGCTCTCTCTATTAACACCGTGATGCTGACATTTTCTTCAATATAGGCATTGTAGAAAAATTCTTTCTGAATCTAATCTCCCAGCTCAGGGAGCAGGCACTGGGATTAAAGTATGCCTTGGCTCATCCAAAATCACTTTGCACTACACCCAAAGCCTCACAGGTGAGACTGGAGACAGCATCGAGAATTGTACCTGTCATCTTCACATATGTAAAACAGCACCTTTTTTTTTCCAGCCGTTTCAATTAAGCCGAAGACTGGTCCTATCACCTTAGCCGACTGTGTGATCAGTGCTTTCTGTGTGAAGCTGAGATTTCTCAACTAGGTTTGTTACTGCATTGCTTCTCCATAGCCCAGACAGTACATGTCTTATTGTTTATACATACACCTGTTTGTAGGCCAGCTGTAGTGTCATCAGCAGTTATTTCTGTCTGCATGTGATCTTCACTGCTGCACTAGTAAAAGCTTCTTACAGATAATGCTCTATAGTTTTGACTATGTCTATTGAAATGCCCCATCTCATTGGTCAGAAGCTGTTCTTCTCTAAAGACAGCTCACACACTGGCTATAAAACTAAATATTTATGTTCATACACTGCCTATCCAAAAATGTCACACCTTTGGCCACCTTTACCTTTGATTATGGATCACAATGCGGTGGCCAATTCATGTGTGAACAAGATAACTCATAATCCCAGGACAATTCTTTCACAATCTGAGTCTGGGATATGGTCTAAGAAAAACTACATATACAATATGTATGTAATACTCTGGTCATTCACAAGTAGTCAGCTGATTTCATTTTATTACCACATAACATTGCTGAGCCTAGACAACCGAAGCAACTCCAGATAATAACACTGCCTCCAGAGGCTTGTTCGGTGGGTACCAAAGACATTTATTATAGGCTGATTGGGATTTTTTTTATTTCCATATAGTGCAATTGGGCAGTTGAGTCTAGGCTTGTGCCCTGCAATGAGTTATCACTCTATCCCTATCCTAAAATCTTGCCTTTAGTTCCCACTGTAAGGCTCTAGACAGAAAATTGACTGATGAAAGGACTTTTCCCCCTTAAAAGAATGAAAAATTTCGATTTTGATGAATTTGTTTAAAATTAGTCCATTGATAGGACATTGAAATTATAACTTAAAACAATGTTTACACCATGCACCATGACTAGCCCTCAGCTCTCAGTATAGAACATCTTAAAACCTCAAGATGTTTCTAAGACAATTATAGTCTGGGGTACTAAGATTTTAGGGCTTCAAAGGGCCCTGTAGTCCTGAAGATGTCCTGAGAAGATGTCTTCTTAGTTTTAAACATTTACATTGAACCTTTTAGGCTGGACTCAGAGACACAAACCAAACTACAACCTTTTAGTCTGTTTCTCCCTCTGATTCCGTCTTACAGTATACCATTCAAAAGAGCTAAAAACCTCTAAGTATGGAAAAACCTTTACTAAAGTGGATTTGCATCCAATTAAAAATGACAATATAATTTATTTATGATAAAGAAATACTTTGTATATGCTAGTGAACACATGCTAGTGAACACATTGGAGGACAAATTCCATCGTTTCTGTAGCAATAGTGGGCCAGGATGTAAGTCTGAACCTCGACCCTCCTCCTTTCTCAATCAGGCTTTGGGATTGGCAATGACAGAATAATTTTGTATATTCATAATGTATATGCAGTTTGGACACCCCTAAATTAGGATCACAGTTGAATTTTGGAACAGCTGGTACACATGAGCTTGCAACAAAGCAAAAAACAAAATGGCAAATGGGGGTTCAGTGTGTTGAAAGCATAACTATCACACATGAACCATCATGCTTGCTTTTTGGGCACAAGGCTGTCTACTTGTTCCAAGGTCCCTGCTTTGATTGTGAGCTTAGGTTTTTGTTTGTGTGGTGTTTCATATGGGACTGTTGAAAATATGAATAAGTCCTGCAAAAGGATTTTTTTTATTTTATTATTTGTCATTCATGAGCAGACAGGATGAAGACCACATTTTCTGGCAGTACAGAGTGCTCTTTTCCTGCAGAAGCATAGAAAAGTAGACTCAGATTTAAAATGGAATTAATCATGTTGTTTCATTAATCATCAATTGATGTTGTGTCAATATAAAAGAAAAAAAAAGAAAAAATTAAAAGAAAGCATATACTCAGCAAATCACTAGATACTTATTACAGAAATAATGCATATTTAATTCCATCAATTCTCAGCAACAACAGGGAATTCTAAATGGTCAATATGGTAATAAAGCAAAAGCCATAATTTTATGCATTCTAATTTCACCAGTCTTGAAGATGTCTTGCAGGCTGCCTGTCAGTACTACGTATTATTAAAACTACAGCAGGGGGCAGAGCTTTTTCTTACAAAGCCCCAAAGTTATGGAATAGTCTTCCTATTAATGTTCGGGACTCAGACACAGTCTCAGTGTTTAAGTCTAGGCTAAAAACTTATTTATTTAGCCAAGCATTTTTGTAAATAGATTAGCCTTAGGTAAAGGAGCAGATCTGGGGGACTCATGGACGTAGAGTATTCTGGTGAACTGGTATGTTTAGATGCTGTCCTCCCCACTCTCATTGTTCACTCAGGTTTGTTGACAGTGAGGTGATTGGTTGCTTTACATCTCAGGGAGCCCTCATGTCTGTGTTTCCTTCTGGCTTTCCCTTTTAGTTATGCTGTTATAGTTAGTCCTGCCGGAGTCCCTGCTTGCACTTTGCACTAAATATACATTCACCTTATACATGTTGACTGTGACCATACCTAACTGCCATCTCTCCTTATCTTCTGTTCTCTCTTCTTCTGCTCTCTCCTCTCTCTCTCTCCCTCCCTCCTTTCCCTCTCTCTGTCTCTCTGTCGAGCTATACATGTTCGCTCCTGAGTTGCCAGTGATCCAGACGCATCTTCCCTCTGGACCCGTCTAACCGGTCCTGGAGTCCTGCTTCTGGTTGGAGATCTCGTCGCATGGATGCCCCGTGTGGTCTGCCTGGATTTGTATGGTGGCTGGGGATGGTTTCCATTAAGACTGTCCTATCATCGATTGATGCTCTGGGGACCTGTGACTTCAGTTGTTTGATAGCTCAGGACTGGAATCTCCTACAGTCTACCTGAGCCTCCAGGAACAAACTGGACTCCTTTTAATTTTAACACATCTCCTGTTACA
>JAAGKR010002029.1:78110-105865 GCA_011419295.1 Clarias macrocephalus | reverse complement strand
AGGGGATCTTCTTTTATGAAGTCACAATAGGGAAAAATCTCAACTATAAATGAAAAAAAAAAAGACAAGCTTTTGCACATTTTTACAGCCCCACTGGAGGCCCATCGGAATGTCTAAAAAAGTCTAAAGGACTGGTGCACTGTTAACATTTTGATTCAGTTTCTTTGGTTCCCGTGAAGGGAAATCTTATACAACTATGTGCTTCAACCTTTGTGGCAAACTTTGTGCTTGGGTATGATCCATAAATCAAACTCCAATCTCATCCTCTGACATACACAGCCGTAGCTGATAAAGTGGGAAGGCACGAAGAGTATTGCTCTTGACACTATTCCAGAAATAATATTATAATATGAGCAATAATATTCGGCATAAATACACAGTCTTACCCAAGAATTGAAGACAAAAAAACAATGTGAGCGCTGGCGTAGGGGAGGGCAATCATTCTAGGGCAGGGTACAAATCAGTTGTGCCTAATGTAAAAAAAAAAAAACCTAAGGCTACAGTGGGCACAGGCTAGAGATGATAACCATGACCTAATAACCATTCAATGATTAATCATCGGTTTAAGTAAATCAATCGATGATCCATTAATAATCGGTTTAACCACACAATACGATGCATCTTTGATTGTTCCATGTAAAAAAGTTCAGCTGAGACTCATATGAGGCTTCTGCAGTCCCACCGAGCTAAATCGTGCTGGGGTCTTTCAAAATTACAGTGCATTTAGTTTAAATACAACGCCTTTCTTTCAATTTCCTGGTTAGCTGTACACTACCATGTTGTGAGCGTGATCAGTTATGGGCATCATACACACAGCGGTTGCCCGGGTGCACAGAACAACCATGCAACAAGGTGTTAAAATTGCTTGCCATTTTTCATAATCGATTTCTTGAAATGCACAGGAAATCAACCGAACCGATCCTCAACCATAATTGACGATCGGCCCATCAACAACACAAGTTCAATCAAAAACCTGATCTTTTTTTAATATTCAACTCTGCTGAGCCTTACATTCCTTTTTAAACACACTCTTTCACTTGACCTGTTTTGGATGTTTAATTGTTCAGCACCTACACTTTGCAGGTGCTGTGCAACAATCAAATAACACAACATATAGTACTGTAGCAGTAATAATAATAAACCTACTTTACATAGAGATTGTTGAGTGAGTTACTGTTTGACAGGAAAGATAGAAAGAGTTGTGAACGTTATTTACAATATCAGCACCGGAGCGCTGATTAGGATTTCACTTGTGTGCTTTTCATTCTTAGGTTGAGAGCCGAGTGCAGCCACCAAAACACAGATTCCTGCAGGTTTGTCCATTCCATAAAAATCTTCTTTGCTGAAGGTTTTATTAAGGAGATTTGTGTGTGTGAGAGAGAGAGAAAGAGAGAGAGAGTAGGTAGCACCAGATTGTGCTTTTCGGCGGTGCACTGCATGACGTTAATTTATAATATGTATGATGTTTAATAAAAAGATGTGTAAGGTTTTTCCATCAAGGAAACTGGAGCATATTTACCTCTGAGGACATAGCTTTCCAGAGTTTGTAGAGATAATTCTGAGATAGGATTCAGTTTTATGACTTTCTCACAGCACTTTGGACCTAACCACCTCAAGAAGTGGTGACAAGGTGCTGCGTGGAATAGTGTGTGTGTGTGTATCATGTTAATAACGCTAAACAAACGCCAAGCAGAAATGTACAGTTCCCGGACTAATAGTCATCAATCAAATATCAAATTTATTAGAATTGAATAGGCCATGACAGATTTCGCTTGCTGAAGTTGATTGATCAAAAGGTGTCGATTAATTTGCTGTCAAAGCAAACGACACAGTAGATTCAGCTGGGTTGCAGGTTTATTATTATATTTATTATTTTTTTGGTGTTTCTATAGCAACAGCTCATAAATAGGAACAGGTATGGAGTCTTTAGTGTCACCACCAGTAAGGTTCCCATTAAGGAAACATCCTCCTGACACACGGCTTGTCTCGTGCTATATGACTTTCTAGTAAAATCATAACATGTTTTAATCTGTTGTATTAATGTAAGAAGACAAAGACAAGACTATCAAGGCTAACAAGGCTTATGATATTAAATATAACTACACATGATTCCACATCAGGCCATATCACATGAAAATGCCATAGATTCTTTAACTAATCACTAATTACACCTGACCGCATGAGTAAGTGTGTTTTCAGTTGTTCTCATGTTAAACTGTAGCTGCTTCCTGGATTTGTTCTGCTAATTATTTTATCAGCCTTGGGGGGAATTTTTTTCTGGAAATTATTACTCTCTCTCTCTCTCTCTTTCGCTCTCTCAAAATCCAAAGGCCAGCTCAAAGTCCACTTCTCTAACTCCAAGAAAACACTGTCTGACACTTGACGACAGATTGCTAAGCTGTGATCGTTCTGATCCTCAGCCTGAGATGCTGAATTGTTGCGTTCACACAAGCCGTGTCAGAAAGCTGCGAGTGATTACAGTACATATCCACCTCCAACAGATGCACTTTTACAGGTTTACTGCCTTCTTATCTGCAGACACAAAGGAAAAGACATATTGTGTCACATATACACTCAGTCCTGAACCCGTATCCGGTATGGATATTCTGCCAGATCCTTTATACATGACACACCACACATTACAGTGCAGAGAGAGAGAGAGAGAGAGCGAGAGAGAGAGAGAATTAGTGGTGACCAGACCAGACTGGTGCCTCCTTGGACAAATACTGTCTTAACCTGCCAAATGCTAGCCAAAGCTATAGCCAAGAACCAGTTCTGCGTTCTATTAACCTCAGTGAGAAGGCAAGGGTGAATGTTTGTCTGTGTACTTTGGAAGCAGTTTAACCCAGAAAGTCATCTGACAGTATGAAGGTAACCTGCCTATATTCTGAATAGCATGGTGTAGCAGCAAAGCTAAGTTTCAGGATTACTTTGATTAGTGAATATGCTGTGCAGATTTAGACTAAAGCAATGTCATACTTCTAGAGATTTTCCAATTTCGGATTTTTTTGCCTGCCGCAATCAGTCAATTGTATATAATATAAAAATTGAACTATTAATTAACTTAAACATTTAGTAAAACTGCAAAAGGTTTCCAGACTTTATAAAGGTTAATGATTTCTTTTTTTGTACAAATAAAATCCAACTACAATAAAAATTCAGCAGGAAGGGTGAAGGCTGTATCACATGTTTCCTCGGAGGCACATGACAGCAGTATAGAAGAATCGCATCGTGTTGAGCAGCTGCACATGCACTGTTGGAGGACAGGAATCAAACTCAGAGATCAAAGTCGTGATCTGTGGATGACATGGTGGATGATTTTTTTTTCTTTATGACCACTTCAGAGTTTGTGCACGACCGCTACGGAATCGGTTATATCTGAGACTGATCAAGTTTAAAAACCAGCCGATTCCAATTACTGGCTGATCGATCGAAGTATTCTTACCTACTTCCAAAAAAGAAAATAAATTGAAATGTCCTAGAGATATTCTCTTCTCAGAGAATTGTTTAATGATGCATATACCGGGAACATTCCATAATAACTACAGTTTTGGAGTTGCTTTGTCGTCCCAGTCGTCTAGCCATCACAATTTTGCCCTTGTGACAGCAGTTACAGTTACAATATTTCATTACAATGGCATCTGGAAGTGGGTGGGATATACTGTATTAGGCAGCAAAGTAAATTGTGATGTCTAGATGACTGGGTTAGAGCACCTCCATAACAGCACCTTTTGTGGGATGTTCAGGATTTAGCAAAAGTGGTCCAAGGAAGGAATATCAGTCACCCAGCGACAGGGTCTCAAGTGCCCACGGCTTATTGTTCCACATGGAGAGCGAAGGCTGGTCTGTGTAGTCGTATCCAATAAAAGAGCTACTGTCACTCAAATTGCTGAACAGGTTAATGCTGTTTCTGATAGAGAGGTGTCACAGAGAATGCACAGTGCATTACAGTTTATGTGGCAAAAGGGTGACCTTGTACCTATTAGGTCGGTGGTCATAATACTATGGCTAATTGTTGTGTATATATTTGGAAAACAGATAAATGTATATTCTAAATGGCCAGAAGTATGTGGGCACCAGACCATCTTACCCCCTGTGGGTCTTCCTCTGATTGTTACCACGGATGTCTATGAATGTATGCTGTGGAATTACATGTTTCAGCCGGTGCATAAGGTGAAGTCCATGGAGACATGGTTTTCTTGTGGCTTATACAAAGTTCAAACCTCAACGTTACTGGACACTTTATATTACTAAATGCCATAAAATTAGTGACAGAATCATGGGGACCCAAGACTCAACTAAAGGCCTGTCTGTCAAGTCCAATTCTACAGAAAAGCCAATTCAGCAATGCTGCATGCTCAGTACAGGCACCAGAACACCGGTGCACCACCATGGCCCAGCAGGCTGCCGACTCGACCACCTCGACCTCCCAGCAGTCTGCTGACTCGACCTCCAAACTTCCCCGAATCTCAATCTGATCACACACCCATTGACACCCAAGATAAACAAGTCTGATCAACAGAGGCCAAACTGCACAAACCACAGCACCCAAACACCACAGCACATCCCAGAGCCCCTGCAGAGCCACGCCCTGAGGGGCCAGAACCACCCTGGTGAAACAAGAAAAACACAAAATAACCTTAAAAAATATTTAAATGTTAACTCTTTTAACTGGTGTATACGGTGTGTATATATACACATATGTCATGGAAGCAATACTTACCTGTGATGTTTTTTGTCATGTCAAAGTTTAAGTAAATGTTTTACTGAAGATCAGCGTTTCTGAATGTGATTATTGATATGTTTAAAGTATATTTTTTAGTCATATATTGGGAGTAAACCTTGTGTGTGTGTCTGTGTGTGTGTGTGTGTATAGAGAGCACTGTGCAGATTTATGCTGTAGTGAGACCCTTACACCGTCACCTTGCCATCAAGCCGATACAGACCGATGCAGCAAAGGAGTTCAGATACGCAGCAAACACAGGTCTGTGTGTGTTTATTCACACTGTTCACTGCCACTATGGCTCAGTAGCATTAAGACTAATACTCTAGCCCAGGTGTACTTGCTATGAATTATTTAAAAATGAAAGAACATAGAGTTTTGTTACCTGTTCTAACAGGTCAAATGGATTATTGGAATTTGTCATATTCTTAACTGAGGGTGTTTCCACACTTATTCTGGGAAAGAATAAATTGTTAGTTACTTTACGGTACTTAGCTAGTTTGTTTTGTTTTTGTGTGTCTACATCTGTGTGTGTGCACCTGAGCGCATGTCTGCCACAGGTGGAACTTTTAAAATGAAAGGAAATAAGAAATTACACATTTTTGGAGGATATTAAATATTAATATCCCCTCAATGAAAAATCTTGTTTTCTTGCACACTTTCTTTTCCCTTTTTGGTACCACTCACATGCTGTAAATATAGCTGTGGCTCTTCCCTAAATATCTTTTGTCCTAATAAGGTACCGCTCCGAAGGTCACATGCTGCACATTCTTCAGCAGCTGGATTCCACAGCACCCCTACCCATGGAATTCAGGACGGGGGCATCACTATGGCAATGAGCTCAGAAGCTTCTAGAATTGTTCTGCTGTATCTGGAGCATCATCACATTCGATTTTAAAGCCCATTTTTCCAAAGATTAGCATTTCGGGAATTGTTTGAAGTGCACAGAGACGCTCCTGAAATGCTTTTATAGAACAACAAAGTGATTCTTCCTTAACCCACATATCACCCCTACACAGATATGTGCTCTTGTTGTGCATGTGTGTGTGTGTGTTTGTGTAATTGTGTGTGTGTGGGTGTGTGTTTGTTTGTGTGTGTATATAAGTGTGTAGTCTCTTGCAAAGATGCCTCAAGAAACTTAAAGAAGATGTAGTTCAGGTCAAAGGAGTATACATATACCTTGAACCTTAAAACCTGTCATGGGCTTCAGAGTGGCGCAGTGGTAAAGTGCTCGCCCTATCATCCGGGCATTGCGAGTTCGATCCCCGGGTGATGCTGTTACCTCTCACAGCCGGAGGCCTAGAGAGAGCTGATTGGCCGAGCTCTCTCAGAGGGGAGGGATGAGAGGTACTTAGTGCCCCCACATTAATCACGGCTCTGCACCCAATCAGGGGCGTCCGTGAGCTCACGAAAGCGGAAGGAGCGGATAGCGCTGTCCTCCGAGTGTGTTACGCCGCCCCCAACGATTCGTGAGCGACCGGTTCGAAAAGATGTGGTCGGCTGGCGTCAAGTGGTTCGGAGGAAACACGTGATAGTCTTCGCCCTCCCGGCTGAGTGGTAGTAGTAGCCTTAATGTGGGAGCCCCCTAGTGACGGGGAGGAATTGGACACGATTAAATTAGGGAGAAAATCTGGGAAAATCCCAAAAAAAAAAAGCTGTTATAACTCAACAGAAATTTATACTTAAGCTTTAAGTAGGATTAAGTAGGATTAAGTAGGATTATAAATGGATTAGGATTAGAAACTGTGATGTTTTACCTCCTCAAATGCCTCCAAATTTGTGAGCATGTAGCTAATTGCAGTGGTTCCGTGTTTCAAGACTAATTAGCACTCGTGATGTTTTGAGACTGGTTAAAGAGTGGGTAATGAATGTGCCATGTACAGTACACATTACATGTGTAATTAGTGAGTTTCGAGACTAATTCACTTGCAGAGTTTGAGGGAAAAGGCTGATTGATGACGTGCACAACTTTTGATAATTTAACGCTATAACATGTGTTTCTCTTGCACCATCGTGTACACCCCGAGGCTGATCGCTCATGGTTGATCGAGCTGAAAACCAGCCAATTTCAATCAGTGGCTCATTGATCGGTGCTTCTTTATTAAACATGTAATAAATAGTATGACGATACATGATTTGACACACAATAGAATCACGCTTCATAATCAAATTGACTTTTTTGGCCCATCTTTAAGTTTTAAACATGTGTGAGATCCACTAAAATATCAATGGCTAATTTTTTTGACAAGCCAAAGCCAAGACTTTCCTCCACGTATGAGCATGCATTTCTTTTGACATTATTGGATTACTGTTTTTTATAGGTTTGTTCTCTTCTAGTCAAAAGTTTACATTATGTGTTGATTTTGTATGCAAATCAAAGTTCGTTTTGATTCATTTTTTTTATTTGTTAAATTAGATCTGTTAGCAGGGTAGATAGTGGATGATGCTAATCTGCTTAGATATTTATGACTGATTTTGAAATGGTTGTACACATGAGGTAGTGATAAAAGTCGGTAACCATTCCTTAATCAATCATCGTTTTGAGTAAATCAATCATGCTTTCTAAAAAATCTATCCCAGTAAAATTCACTAATACTACACCGTGTACATTACACACATACATCAACTAAGATTACTTGCAGAAGCATCTATTACTGAATATATTAACATTACAGACACGTTGTCACTGTAGTACATAGTCACTGTCGGGTAACTAGTATTTACCAGTGTACGGAAACTCCATTCTTTCCTAAAACCACACCAGTGAGCGGTCTTCTGTCCAGGAAAATTGTTACCTTGAGATACATTGTTCGGCATTTTACACAGGCGTGTTGTGAGTAAATTAAAAAGTTCTTTGTATTCAGGTCCCCCAAGGTCAAAGGATGTACGAAAATCTGTCTCCTGTTTTTCATGCTGCCCTTTCATCTATCCCATGGAAGATCAAAACCTCTACACACATCCACCAAGAGAGCCACACCTGAAGACTCCCCTTACTGGTCGTTATATCTCAAAGACTCTCTAAAATCTCTCTCTATTGTCCCTCGACCCTCCCTCCTATTCTCACCTTCCCAATTGTTCACGTAACAAGCCTTTTCAGACAGAGAAGAATCCCTTGACCTTGGAGGACTTAAATAGGAAGAACTTTCCAACTTACCTTAGACTGAAGAAGCTACTTGGATGAGTAGTGAAACATTTCAACATTTCTACGAAACTAGGAAGCAGTCCAGGTGACATGACTCAACATCCAGAAAACAGAGAGTCGACTTTCCTGGAAAATTTGGGGGCAAGTATGAAGCCCAAACACATCAGCTGTTATTGATGTTACTGAAATTTATTATACCTCATGATGTTTTTTGGAACATCTGATTGAACAGCTCCTCCCTGTACTAGTAGGCATGTTTGGGTGAGGTGTGTTAAATGGGGTAGAATTGTAGGTGGTGTGTGTGTCTATATATAGAGGATCATGGCAAGGAAGTAGGGGGCACTGTTGCTTGTGGTGTGGATAGTACATCATGTAGTGTTGTCAACATTCATGGATCTATGTATGAAGTGTTTTCTGTTATGTTTTTTTTCTCTCTCAGACTTATTGGAATTTGTATTTGGACTTGTGTCAATGTAAACCATTAGTCTGGCTAATTATGGTCTTGTTCTTGACCCAGAGTTTGCAAAAATAAAAATAATGTCTAGGTTGTCTGCACAAAGTTTGACAAGAAGTCATTTTTCTAGTCTACACACTGGTACAATACAGGAATAATTTAACATGCTGAACTAAACGCCTGATCTCATGATCTCAATGCTTGTTCTTCATCTTGAACATTTTGTTTTAATTTGCCCTTAATCTTAAATTGGTATTAATCTCCATGAACTGAAAAGTTTCCATTGCACCCATGGGGTTGGCATTGTATTCCTGTGACTAAATCCATAGAATTTGTGGGCAAGGTTTTTTTTGGCATGCCACTATATTTTGGAGCGTCACTGTGCGGTATTTGTTCACCGTCACAAAAGCATTAGTCGGCTGGGGTGCACTCAGCTTCCCAGTTCATCAAGGTGTGTTCATTGGGGTTGAGGTCAGGTCTCCATGCAGGTCATTTGAGTTGTTTTGGGTTGACCTTTAACTACCCATGCATGAAGCATTGTCATGCTAGAACAGGTTTGGGTATGAAATTGTAACACTACTGCATACAAAGGCATCATGTACTATTGCTCACTTCCACATTTGTGGCCCAGATACGGATGGGATGGTCAGGTGTTCACAAAGCTTTGGCCATAGAGTGTAGTTCATCCTGTAAAACGGTATTTGTGTACCTGTTATTATATATACACTGTTGTTATTATTAACTTTCCATTACTTTCCATTCTGGTTTCACAGCTGTTGTGAGTTAAAGGGGAGAAAAACCCTGCTTTATTGGAATTGAGCAGCCTGACTGAACATCACTGTAGTTTCAGAAACTATATCGCTGCACTCTGAATCATTCATGCTGCTCTCCTTTTACCTCTTCTCGTCTTGCCGTTCATACCCATCTATTTCACTTCCTCATTTTTACTATCCTACTATGCCCCCTACGGTCCCTACTTGGTACTAACACCATGTAAAACGTCGTAATGTGCATGCACAGTTCACCTCCCAGTATTTTCCATACATTCCTGAAGTCCATGCATACCGCCGTTACCCAGCTCCTAAAATACTGTAGACTACACGTTATTTCCTGAATTAATTCTGTTTCCTCTCCTCCCTGGTCATCTTGACCCCACCCTGATGCCTTCACATTTTGGGGAGTCGTCTGTCATTGGGGACATTACATTCTCACGTCCTCTAGGACCAGGAGAGCATGGTAGTGACAGAATCTCTCTGTAATGGGAAGGAGATTAGGATCTGAAGTCCTCATGGGAGTCTATGGTCACTGCCTGAGATCCCCCCTCCTCTCCAGGACCATAATAGTGTGGTTTGTCTGGTATTTGATATCGTATCTCTACATGTTTCCCAACAAGGGAAAAAAAATCACAAGTTTTGGCAGGGGTGGTATGAGTGTTGGCTGTGTTTGCCGTGGCTTGTCAGGATTAGTGATTTGAAAACCAACCCTAAAAGCAAGCTCTGGGATGTAGCCATTAATTCGAGTTTGTTTTGTCATGCTCAGAGAACGTGCAACTGATTACAGAGAGTGATCTTTTATCTTGGAGTTAGCAGTGCAGTAGTCTGAGATGTTACATTTCTTTATGGACATTTTAGCTAATTTGTGTTGCTTTTGCACTTAAGGGTTTGGCACCTGCGCATACAAGCAGTGAAAAACTATGTGGTCAAATGTACTGTACACGCAAAAAGTTATATATAAGTTATATATTTAGTACTCATACATATTGAAGTTTTTTTTTTTTTTTTTTGGTAAGCCATATAGTGACCCATGAACTTAGGTATGAACCAGTGAGAAACAGGTGCAGGTGATAACTCACGCTCAGGCCGGTGGAAATGATGTGAGGGGGAAATGAGGATGCTCCTGAGGTTACATACTTGTAAGTTTTTTTTATTTTTATTATTTTTTTTTTTTTACACTTTTTTGTTTAGTAGTGCTTGATGTTCAACAACATAATATAATTATAGTTAACAGTCTCACAATTAAAATAAATGTAAGGATATTATTAGTATTTGCTAAAAGATATATCTAGATAGCTTACAAAATTCAATGAGGTAACGAGCAACATGGATCAATTAATAACAGAATTAGCTATGGACATGAAACAGAAGGGGAAAAATACAAACCAGTACAATAAAAGAACAACAATAAATATAACAATGAATATTATTGCCAACACTGCTACTCCTGTTGTATGGTCCTACTGCATGTAATGCTCCCAGTATACATCCTCAGAGAATACCATCTCTCCCAAAAAAATCTTGGTATAGGTCAACTTTTCAAGAGTGAAAAATGTTGCGATCTGAGAGTGTCAAAAATTTGAGACAGTACTTCGGTTTTAATCTACATCAACAAGTGGTCATAAAGTAAATAGGGTTCATTTATTATGTACTGCGTTGTTTATGTCACAATGCTGAAAGGAATGAAGAAAAAAATGCCTGACATTTAGGACGCAGATCTGATCTGTTTGGGTACAGTACATTCTAGGGACGGGAATCACCAGGAAGCAGCCAATTCGATATTATCCTGATTCCACATCATTTTTTTTTTAGATTTACTTACAATTCTAAACAAACTTAGCAAACAATTCACACTAACTGCCCAGGATGTTGAGCTGCCTGCCAGTGAGTGAATAGTTGAGAGCGCAGCGCCTGCAGGATCATAAAGGAATGGCATCGTTTTACCTTAAATGCAAACACATTAAAAAATTATAAAATAAAAAAAAAGCAATTTGGAGTCAGTGTGGAAATAAATGTAATAAGAATTCACTCAATGTCAGGCACATTCAAGAGTCCTTTCTAAATGAATGTGGTCAGATAGTGTCAGATCTGCGAATATCTGAAAAATTCTGAATTTGGATATTTTTATTTTGACTTTGCATGTTTGAAAATAACATTGAATGTTGTCAGAAAACACACATTAATTGTGTAATCCCATATGAAAACACAATGAGAAAACCAGTTTTTAATAATGGGGAAAATCTGTTCTATGAATGCAGTCATATCTCAAATTTATGTGACAGGTCAGGAACAATAAGGAACAGGAACCAAGGAGGAGTGTGAGTTGTTCAGCCAGACCTCAACAGTGCAGTGGAAGTGCTGTTCATGTCAACAGACAGACAGTATCTCATCGTGTCCTCAGCCAGTCCTCACCCCATCCGCTCTGCTCTCGGTTTCTCCCTCCCTCTGTCTAATCTACTCTCAAGTTTCGGTTTCCTCAGATAAAACAGATTAAGGAGCAGAGTTCCCAAAGCTCAGATAAAGTTTCGGCACTCAGACACACCCGGTTATAGCTTGACCACAGAGGATAGAGTGAGGGAATTAAGGAGGGAGGTGGCAGGAGAGAAAGCCTTAGATAGAAGCCGAAAGAGACGGAGGGAAAGAAAGAGGTGTTTTTGAGTAATGTGTTTTTAAGCACTTGAGTGTGTGTGTCTCATATCCTCTACATTCCTGTGGCTCGGCTCATGTTGGGTAAATCTCGCAGGAATGATGAGATGACGAGATTGTGTGACGGCTCTGTGAAAGAATCCTTTCCTACTCCAGACAGTGTGCATCCATGTTATCATTGCTTCAGCCTTATTTCTTTTTGAGACACCTGGCACACCATGGGTGTCTCCCCCTTGGGGCAGAGATCTTCTATTACTTGTCACTTAGCAGAGATGCACTCCAGACACGCCCTAAACCTGACCTTCCTGACCTTCCTGCCCTTTTCAGCACCTGTGCCACATTGTGGGTGTGATGGGCTTGATGAATTCACACTGGGGTCACATGCTGAAAGATAGATGAGGATAGGAACGGACAGAGAAAGAGAGAGAGGAAAACACAGAGATCTCTTTGTTCAGCGCACACTATCATGTGTTAGCGTTGATTTAAATACAGAAAACAAGACCGGACACTATTAATTTTTTCCCATCCTTGATTTTATTTTAGTTAAATTTGATTGATTCACTTTATAAAATAATTTTTCTCTGTCTCTTTATTCGTTTGTTTTCCACCTCACAGTTTCTCTCTCTCGCTCGCTCTGTCTCCCACTCCCGCTTTCGCTCTTATCCCCTCTGCCCGTTCTCATGGTTAGTTCCACAGAGTCCGGATGTTTACTGCCTTGTAATGATGCTTAATTGCACGGTAATGGTGTTTAATTGCGTGTTTGAATGACGGTACGCATCTTCACATTGGTCAACACTGGGGACTGCTTGTTCTCCACCATTTGAACACAAGAGCTCATGAGAGAAGGAGCGAATGGAGCTGCTCGGGTCGTTTTACCGCAGGAAACTGCGCAAAAAGCAGAAGAGGTCTGAGCTCGGCAGGTCCGATGGAGAGCTGTGCAAGCTACCGGCAGAGACCGGGGTCAACGGTCTCATTTCCAAGGTCCTCAGGTTCACTTCCAGGTAACGGTCGCTAAAATGGTTTGTGTGTGTGTGTGTGTGTGTGCACTGAATAAGAGCCGGTAGGCACCTTATGGGCAATTGTTCCTGCTCTTATAAAAGCAGTCCAGAACAAGTTGCATTGCAGTGGATGCATTGTGAAGTCAGCGGGAGTGTTACTGAGATTTTTTTTACACTCCCCAGCATTGATGAATTGTTGAGTCTGATCTGAAAGTGTTGATTAGAGATTGATAGAAGTTTATATTCATGTACACCATCTAAGATTTTATTGGTTCTATAGTAGCAGTTAATATACACAGTGCTCATAGTGTGAGCTGAATATATTTTTTGTATTTTGTTGTTAAAGAAAGTTCGGTGCACTGTGGATGTGCAGGTTTGATGTGTAGCCTCCGATCAGGTTTTCTCCATGTTCACTGCGGAGAAATAAGATCAGAATAAGATCCGCATATGTCACGCAAAAAAAGGTATAAAAACAAAAGGAATGGTCTAAGTTGCAAGTAGTAACATTTAAGTGTTTCACAGTGCAAATTTCTACACCACACATTTTTATTCATGGACCCGGCCTCAGTGGTTTGAATTTGCTGGGATTGTATATATTAGGCGTTAAGTGTCTAATTATTATTAGTATCTAACTGATATAATGTAATAACTGATAACTAAATGCTTTAAAAGCTAAGCCACAACACCTAGGTTGCACGGATCAATTGCAGTTGGTTAGCGTAACTTAATTCCTTGTGGTTTAATCAGTGCAAGTTCGATGAGCTAGTTGTCGTTGTTCAAAGGTTACGACTTTGAGTTTTGGATCTGAAAAGTCATGTATTTAGATCCCAGCCCTATCTAGTTTCCCTGGTTGTGTCCATGAGTAAGACCCCTAACTTCTCCCTCAGTAGCAGGATGCATTGAGGGTAAGTAGCGTTGTTTATGTTTAAGTGACATATGTATTGAAGCATGTTATATATTATTTATTCATATTTAAGATATTACAGTACTTTATAGTTGTCAGTAAATTGCTGTAAAATGTACCATAGTTTATTTCTAAAACATAGCAGGCTAAGATGAAATGGTGAATAAAAGTGTGTCCCATTCTGGTTGTGGTCCCCCTTCACACTCTGCATTCCCGGGATGGGCCCAGGCCTTGAATCTTTAACAGAATAAGTCAGTAAGAGCGAGAGTCTCGCATGTAAATGATTTGTGATAGATTTTTCACAACAGGAAAATATTAAAGATAGACAAAAAAAAATTTTCAGTTACTCTCTGATCTAATTAAAGTAAAAAGTAAAAGAAAAAGAAAAAAAAACTAAGGGAATTAAGAGGCTAGTGCAGGAAAAGAGTGTTTATAACGTTAGTAATATAGTAAGTGATAACAGGGGCTAACTATCCTGTACATTCCACTACATTAGGCAACTATATATTGATACATATTAATGTGTTATTTCTTAATTAATAAACAAAATGTAATTATTGACAAGAAAACGGAATTATTTATCAGTGTACTGTAATGGCCTGCCCTGCCCAATTTTATTGCTCACGTAACGGCTATCATGTTTTCACAATATTGTATTGTTTCATTATTTAAACATTTTGTATTGTATAATTGTTTAATAAAAAAAATAGTTTAACCCTTTTCTGAAAACCATGAGGAATTCTGATCAGTTGATAGAGCAAATATGTCAGAAATGTAGAGCCATTATTTGTCCATGAAGAGATGAGCTGATTATCTCTTCCTATGTATATAGACAAGACCATTTCCTGTTTATATCCACCCAATTTACGTGTCTTGTGTCTAGTCAGGAGTTCAGCACTAAATCCCAGTGTATCTCAGTGTAATTATTTTATAAAAATTTTATAGACAGGTTTTTAATTATATCCTGTGGCTTTACTTTTTTAGTCATTGATAGACATGTAGGATAATCAGATCAATGCAAGTTCAACTTATATACCACAGGCTAGCATCAGCACCAGCGTCAGTGCTGTATTGCGTGTGCATTTGTGCTGAAAAACTCTTTTTACAAAGCAATGCCTTACCAGCTTTTTGGGGTTGTGTGACCGTTTTCTGCTTCCCTCGTATATTATGTATTAACCTGGACTTCTGCGCCATATTTGGTTAAATAAAAATCTTTTTTTTTTTTTTTTTTTTTTTTTAACAATAAAAGGTCATATAGCCAACACAACTGATTTGAATATGAAACTATTGTACGTGATACATTCCTACAAAAATAGCCCAAGTTCTCAGTCCAGGGTGTCCTTATTAGTTAAGTATTAGTTTCTTTGAAGATGCTTTAGGACTGTAATTGTTTTTTTAGGTCTGCTAAAAAAAACTATTGCACATGTTCTTGCACAAAATTGCATTTGATGCATCCCTGATGGCACAAAAATCTGTGAAGTCATTGGACACTTAAGTGTTTAAATGGCATTCATTTGGCTTGTTTATCCTTTTACATAGCTTTAACGCTACATACGTATATGTGTTAAGAAGGTCAATTAGGTTTAATAGGATGATAATGTATACAAGTGTCACTCAAACATTTGCATACACCTGCATATTTTAACAGAAAAAAACCTACCAACCAATGCTAAAGTATTTTCAATTCGGACAAGTATATTTATATTTCCACATTCTTGTCTCAACCAGCTTCATGTGGAACTAGTTATATATGGTAAATGGATATTTTGTCTTTATTTAATGTTTTATTTAAGGGGAAAAAATCATGTTTTGTGTCCGAATCATCTTTCAGTCATAATCCTGTAGATAAGACGTATTCAGTTTGTGAAGTGTGAGGAATTGCAGGTGGAGTGTAGATAAGCGTTAAGAAAGTATTAATAAAAGTGACTTTTATTTTAAATAAGTGAAAGGTGAGCACTTGCAAGATGCACTGACTCACTTTCTGTTACAGTAATTGGAGAATTTCTAAAATTACATTGTGTAAGGAAAAGCTATCAATGTATATCAATCAGCCACAAAGCCATACAAATGAACACACCCTGTTTGTTTTAATTCTACAGAAAAGCCAATTGGTAATGTACAGAATGTCCAATCTTACTCTCACTAACAAGTGGTTTTCTTATGACCACACAGCTGTTTAGTCCCAATCCTGTGAGTTCTTATCACATTGTGTGTGTATTGAAATTCTTTTACTTTAACTATCATTATTTACTGTTGATTTTTTACAATGCAACTTCACCAGGTGTTTAAGTGACCTCCATTCATGATTTTTTTCGGATTCAACACAAGTCATGGTTCTTCACAATTCCTCCAGATTTTGATAATATGTTGAAGGGTCCTTAATCCAATTCTCGTAATTTAAAATCTCCTTATTCTTTTTCTTTGCTCAAGCCCAATAATTTGACCAGTTAATGCTAGAGACCCGGCAAAAAAGTTTGATTATGCCTGCTGTTTTAGATAATGAAATATGACTTGAAATATGTGCGTATTATTAATCAGTATTGCCTTGTCCTCACCTGCTTTGTGTCTTAACAGCTGTACTCTATCTCTTTTTTCAGGAGCAGTGAGCCTGTGTCACGTCCTCACTCCTGGCACTCTGCTAAGGTGGGCGAGGGCCCTCTGGACTCTGGCAGCATGATGCAGATATCCCAGGGTGCCATGGGAGCTCCCTGGCACCAAAGCTACCATGCTAGGTCAGACAAAAAGAGATGTTAAAACAAAATCTAAAGAAAAAAGTAAATGGATCATGAGTTATTTAGAATAACACTGTTATTGTTTACGATACGTCAAGCGAGCTGTTGCGATCTGTCTAGTCCTCAGAGGAATATCATGTTACACACAAAGAGTGAAAATAATACCACCTAGTTTAAAGATATGAATTTTATTATCTCTGAACAGGAACTAAATTACTCTGTTTGATGTTGATCCAAGTCCAAAGCAATCATTACTTTAACCAGCACCCGTAATGCACACAAGGAGTAGTACTAGCCACTGTCCATTTTCCCAAGAAGATTGCTATTAAATTCAGCTTAAATCCTAATCTCTTGGACATATTTTAAGTTTTGTGAGTTTTGTTTCTACATTTTCCCTGTTCACTTATATACAAGCCAAATTTAGATGTATGTTTATGTTTTAATCACAGCGCCTCCACTACAGACCTGTCAAGTTATGACGCAGGATATCTGAGGAAAAGTCCAGACCAGTACAGCTCAAGGGGAAGTATGGAAAGCCTAGATCATTCACACCCTGCTTACAGTTCCTGCAATCAGTTGTCAGTCTCCAAATCCACCAATAGCATCGACCATCTCCACAGCAAACGTGATTCTGCATACAGTTCCTTTTCTACCAGCTCAAGTATCCCAGAATACCTTGCAGCTGGGCCATCTTTCAGCAAGGAGCGGTCATACTCCATGGACAGTGTTCCTCAACATAAAACTACAGAAGGCATGCAGCAAGCTGATATCCGTTATGTCCGCACAGTATATGACTCTCAACAGGGTGTGTCAGCAGAGCAAGAGGTCCTTTCTGCAGCAGGGCTAAAAACAAATGAGACCAAAGCACAGTCTAGATGTGGGAGCACACAGGACAGGGTTTGTCACCGTTCTAACAGCACCAGTGGCAGCAGCAATAGCAGTGGAAACAGCGGATGTGGTACAGTCACGTCTCATCGTCACAGTGCAGGTCCAGCATGGGGCCAAACACATAATGACAACTCTTACGAAAACCTAAAGGGGGCACCTTCGCCTCCCTTACGTAGTGACAGCTATGCAGCCACTCGGAATCATGAGCGGCCCAGCTCATGGTCCAGTCTTGAGCAAGCTCGATCTTTACGGGCTCTCCAAAAGGGTTCTTGGCATCACTCTAGTGGTTCTGTGGCATCAGGAAAATCATCATTCGGAATAGAGGGACAACTTCACACAGTAATTGAAAAGAGTCCTGAGAGTAGCCCAACAATTAAACCCAAGCAAAACCTTCCACCTTTATCACAGCCTGGATCTGCCATGCTGCCCACTAGCATCTACCCTGTTCCACTGCCAGAGCCTCATTTTGCACAGATGCCGACTACAATCCCAAGCTCTAGTAATGTATACCCAGCACTTGCCAAGGAGAGCAAAGCCATCCCTCAGAAAGAACACTGTGCAGAAACAGATTCTGATGTTAGGATGACAACAGAAAATGGATACCAAAGCACCTCTTCTTACTCCAACTCTGTCCAATCACTAGTTTTCCCGCAACCTAAACAGACAAACCAAGTGAAAGATGACCCACAGACCAAATGCGGCTTTTATAGGTCTCATTTCCACACTCCGGGGTCCAAGCCTCAAGTGTTGTCCATAGGCCAGGAAAGAAAGGATCCTTACACCCCTGTTCAGCCAAGGCGAGATAAACCCAGATACTCACATGGCATGGATGTTATGGAGTCTTACAGACAGCCAAGAGAGGAAGAGCTAAGCAGATGTCAAGAACAGAATGTCCATCTACAACCATTTTACTCATTATGTGAGGTTGTACAGGAACATGCCCTACCTCAAGGAAGTGATCAAAGAATCAACACTTCAGGTAGGTTCCACAATGAATCCAACACCTATCAGCAAAGGGACCAAGACCTGGATCATCCCCTAACCCGACTTGAGAATGCACTAGTAGAGGTTCAGAGATGTGATACCCCACAAAGCACTACTAGCAGCAACCAAATTGAACGTAGCATGTCAGTAATGGAGAAAGTCAGTCACTTTGAGAGACAGCAGACCAAACCACGTAGCCACAGTCACACCCTCTCCAATTACAGCTCCTCAATTTGTCCAAGTCAGGCTACCTCCAGCATCAAGAGGTCCCTGTCTGGACTGCACAAAGGGTATGTTCCTCAAGGGAGATGCTGGGGTACCAGACACGAGGGAAATGCAGAATCATTACAGGATTTGCAGCCAGGGTATGGTAGCACTGATCAAGCTCAACAGAGGAAACTGCATGACCTACACAGAAGCAAGAGCTCTTTCCAGCTTAATGAAGAAAATGGCAAAGACTTTCATAGGAGCAAGAGCACTTTTCATCTCGAGGAAAACAGCAAAGATATGCAATGGAAAGAAGGCCATCAGGACATTTTAGGCACAGTTCCTGACACCACCTGTACTCGAGCATACAGAGACAGCATCAAGGATGCTCAGTCTAAGGTGTTAAGATCCACTTCTTTCCGAAGACGAGACTTGAGCATAAACCCTCCTCCTGTTCCTGTGAAGCATATGTCGCTGGATAGAAAGGGACCAAATACGTGCCCCAAACCCACATCTCCACACACTCCAAAGGAACGGCATGTTATTCCTGTTGAGCTACCAGACAAGACCAATGCTCCTGAGCTTCCAAGAGTCCCTCCTGTAGGGCCTACAGTTATGCGAATATGTGGACGAAAAAGATTGACCATGGAACAAAAGAAATTGTCATACTCTGAGCCAGAGAACATTCATGAGGTCGGAGCTTCTGATCACGAGTCTAGCTTATTTCAAAGGAAGGTACCACCACAATTTCAGCTCCCTGAGACAAGTGTTGCAGATCGAAGAAGGATGTTTGAACTTGTAGCTACTCGTAGTTCAGGTACTACATTGGGCACTTCCAAACCCGAGTTAAAGCAGATGCAGCAAGATGCTTTGGCTGATTATGTGGAGCGTAAGACTGGTCGACGAATGGAAGGACGTCTTCATCGTCCTCATAGTGCCTACATGCAGTCAACCTCCTGTTTGTCCATGGACTCACAAAGCCGAACCTCCACAACTAGCATGAGCTCGCTCCAGGAACCAGGAAGAGAGAGCATCTCTGAACTTAACCGCCAGTCTTTCACTCTTACAGCCAATACACAATATCCTTTGAACTCTAAAATAAATACCCACACTCGGTCGAAATCAGAAAATTATCACCCTTCCTTTAGACCACAGATTGCAGAACCACAGAAACCAGAAAGGCAAGCAAAGAGAATCGTTCCCAATCATGCTCCAGATCCAACCTTGGCTCACTTCCACAGTACTCCTGCTAATCAAAGCTTAGATGAAATTTTTGAAAGAGCTGTTTCAGCCAGAAGCTCTGGGAAATCAGCTTCTGCAGAGGACCTCTTAGATCGCAATGAGGGTCATCTTGTTTCTCAGCACTTCAGATCAAAGTCCTCTCCGACTGTGGAAAACCACAATCTGGTAATAAATTTGCTTTAAGATTTTAAGGCATTAGCACTGTATTAACTTTAATTCTTTTGGTATCAGATAATATTCAGTTATTTAGGTTTAAAGGTTTGGGAAGGACATTTGTGACATGACTTCATAACTTTGAAGTTAAATAATAACGCCCGTTTATTTTTAATCACCATGAAAAAACTACATCATATAGTAGAGGCTTGCTTTAATTGGATGCACTGGTGCAAAGGGCCAAGGAAATAGGAAAATATTAACACGTTTGCACAGATCATTGTTCTTCATACAGTGAATTGATATGTCAATGCCAGTTGACAATGCAATGCTTTTTTAGCCTATAATGTTTTTCAGTGTGCTGTAAAATATAATTGTATATTCCTTTTTTTACAATAATTTATTTTTTTTAAGTAAAGAAAAAAATAATAATAATAATGTTGATAAATAAACCTTACCTAAGAGGACCAAACCCATAAATCATACATCATAAATTTTAAATGAATCTTTTAAGCTCTGTATTGAGGAGGATGTGGGTCATTGTCTCATCCTTTTTTTTCCTCTCAGTTAAGAACTATAAAGAAACAACTTAGTGCCCACTCCAGGAAATATTCCAATCTCTTCACTTCCTGTTTGGTGCCACAGAGCCTGGCGGCAGGCCTCGCTCTGAAAGATGGGCTGAAGAGATAAACACAGTTCCTCCATGACTACAGGGAGTAGTCATGGGAGATAATGGATAATCTGCCACCGTTTCAGGCTTAAAATATTTGACATGGTTAAGGCTCTCTGTTTATCTTTAGGGGAAATTACCCTGCACCTAAATATTTTTCACATGACAGTTACAGTACTACAGAGACTGCAAGAGATGGCAAGTCAGAAATGAAAGAATTAATTAACGAGTGTGTGAGTTATTATTCTATTGTTACTTGTTTTAATGGACACTTGAAAAAAGGTTTGATTTTGATAGTCAACAGATTCAGTCAACAGCCAGTGAGGACCTTGATCTTGCAGTCAAGTATTGTGACATCACTATGTCAGTATAAATGAGGTTCCAGTCTTAAATGGGTTCTTGATAAAATAACAAAAACAATTTTCTCAGCACACCTGTATTATATATACTGTATATTACATTATAGAACTGTTTTAACTTTACATACACAAAAAACCCTAAATCAAGGCCAGGAACAGGTCAAGTATAACCATGACCAAAAGAAATATCACTCATTACTTGTTTTTTATGACATTCATTGCTGTGAAACGCAAAATGGGATTTCCTTGTAATGGCTAAGCATTTAGATTTTTCTAATATTTCTCATTATTGGTTGTTTGATCATCACATAATGCCCTCACCGAATGCCTGTTTGGAACCCAGAAGGCTTTTGCCTTTGTAATTACAGTATAATGGTTAACTTCCTCTGGTCTGCTTGATTTTCCTGTTGCTGTTTACCTCCCCAATTATGTTTTCTTTTTTCTTTTTTTCCCCCTTTTTTTACTTCTAGGATGCCTTGGCTGGAGACCTCAGATTGTTCGGGAGTGTTTCTAAAGTAAACAGGTGTGTGTGTGTGTGTTAAAGATGAACAGATTTATGTCTATTCATTTTGCTGTGTCTTATAAATGAGGCGACTGGCCCAGATCAGTGCACTTCCACCCACAAAAATCAGGAGAGAATGCTGCCCCAGAAGCACAGATCTCATAAACACTAGATTGTTGTTGTACGTGTCATTTTACTGGTTATTAAATAACCACAAAGAAGGATCAAACAAAGAGAACTCCAGAATAAGGAACCATAGTGAACGATGGATGGACCATAGAACACAGAACCCATGGTCATGCAAGACAGCTTAAATACAGCAAGGGACGAGTAACACATGGAAGCATGGTGTGTACACCCATTACATGACAAGACAAGCCATCTGTCCAAGAAAGCAAATAGGCCAAGCTCTCTGAGTGGCAGGTATATGTGACTTTGCCTGCATTATGCTGCCATATGATGAAGGATGAATTGCAGTTCAAAAAGATGTGATACTGGTTTCACATGTATTGGAGGCAGCAATCATTAGCGTTCACGTTTTCTGGTTGCTATGGCAGATCTGGCTAGGGAGTTGCTAGGGAGCTGCCAAACGAGCTGCCAAGTTGGTGGAAAATTTAACCAAAAAATCCAGTTTGTTATAAACACTGCATGACCATATTGATTGAATGACCAGTGCTTTGATAGCCTATCTTCTAAAGATCATATATGCACTGGATACTTTGAAGCTAATATGTTGTTTTTGTCGTACTGACAGCTTTTTTTCTTTCTATATGTGGAACAGAGCATCAAGTGTGGCACCTGAGCAAAGATCACTCAGTGACGTTGGTCTGGAGCAGAGCTCATCGCTAAACCCGGGTCTGAATCAGGCACAGCCACCTGTGATAAGGCGGGAGCGACAGCGCCACTCAGACCGACCGCGATCCCACAGCGCCTCAGGCCTGGCAGCTTCTGTCGGATTGCCCTGTCCCTTCTCCTCTTCAGAGTGGCAGAGGACCAACAATACACAATGCCAACCCAACCTTGATGCCATCACGTTCCCAGGCACTGTTCCTGAAAATGTAACAATTCCATTTTCAGCAAAGGACAATGAAAATTCTGCCAATGCCACCAGTTCCAAAGAAGCTCAGAACGACTCGGAGAAGACAGACCATGACCTTTCACCTTCTCACCAAGAAGTTGCAGAGTCGCCCACATCTTTCTCCTTCAACCCACCTCACGAGCCATGCCATTCTGGACTGCCCACTTCTCCCAAAGACATCTCTCCTGTCCGATCTCTCCACTCTCTACGGATCTCAGAGTCTAGTTTTGGCTTTGCCTCATCTGCATCTGTTTCACAGGAGGAGGATGAAGTGTTTTTATCTCCAACTTCTCCACCACTAAACCCACTGTCAAGAAAAGAAGGAAACCTAGCTGAGGAACCTTCACTTCCCTACCCACCAGACCAGTCTCAAATAAAGGATGAGGCACTCGGCATTACAGAATCACAAAAGATGATCAGGTACAAATTCATATATGTATTTATTTGCTACTTAGACACAGGTCTTTTGGTCATTAGGCTGTTTATTATTACTGACTACACATGTTGATTACTGCTTGTGAAGTGTCTATGTAATGTTCAGCACAAACATGGCTGCAACATTCAAACATACGATTACTGCCGTACAGTTTCCACAGCTGTTGGAAGATTACAGCCATCCTTCTCCATGGTTGGAGATACTGCAACACAGTACTCCATACTGAACTTCATGGTTTTTGTATATTCACTTAATCCTACAGTAACATCAACACAGTTTTAGAGAAAAAATTGGATTGAAATTCCTTCAGCTATAACAGAATTTGAAAGCCTTTCTTTCTTTTGTATTGTTCCATCCATATCACAGCATGTCTACATTCACATCACAAAACATATTGCACAATTCAGATTATTTGGTCAGATCGGATTTCCATGTCATGACAGTTCACATTCATAATTACAAATGACTTTTTTTTATCTGACACTAATGTGGACTCGTCTGTCCTCTGTAACGGAATGTATGCGCACAACAGTATGTCTTTGTTCATATTATCTCAGTTATATTAGTTAAAACACATCATATTTGTGCAACCAGTCATTCATTTTAAACAATGGATGCGGATTCATTTTAAAGGACGTCAAGCAGTTATTTGTTGAGGTCGGGAAGAAAGAAGAAAACTATTGCTAGCCTCGTGCTGACGGTGCTGAATGATGATGTCAGCACATATTTAGGCGCAGAGACATAAAAGTCGAATGAATTCGATTTGACCGTTCTCATTCAAATCACATGTCCCTCTATCAGATATATCTGATCTAGGACCATGTACAAAGTGATAAGTGTGAAAAACATCACATTTGTGCATTTAGACAGCCATGAAAAAGTCAGATCTGTGTCACATTTGCATGAAAAATCTGAAATGCTTGTTTACACCCTGTATGTTTGTGTTTTCACAAAAACAGGGTATATTTGTCAGTTTCATGTCTGTTATTAGATTTATCATGATCTTGACCGGGATAAAGTATGTGCTTAACACAAATTAATGTATTATTTGTATTTTTTTGTCTTCGTAAATGGGTCTCTTTTAATGCATATAGTGAATTGTTCTAAAAAAATAATCACATGAAATGAAAAACTAATGACCATGCATTCATCCATTTCAGCATCTCTGATCATCCATCTGTCACAACCACCCACCACGAAAGAGATTGTCAGTTGCATAACCTCTCAACCCTGTCAGTAACCCCTGACCCCAATATCACCGCTGTGATCTCTGAAGCCGAGACAGAAGAGCTCTCAGAAAGCCATGAATTGCCATTGCTGGCCAGGAGGGAGCGCACAGAGGTGGAGATCCGGGTAGAGACTCTTGCCCGGGAGCTGGTAAGCCGGGACGAGGCTCTTGTTCCTCTTCTGGACATCTGGGCAAGCACCACTACACTGGACTTGATGGAGGACATCTTTCCTTCCTGCTCATCTGGTCCATGGCCCCAAGGCAAGAATAGCAGCAGTCATGTGGGTGACAGGTAAGGTGAAACATGGGGCAATATGGGGAATTATTATTATGGAATGTCTGATGGGATGGAATAAATGAATAATGTACAAAAGATTAGTGTTTTTTCCAGCAAGCAACCATCTTCTGTACTGGGCTTGTCTGTCCAACTAGGAGCACAAGCAACTAGGCCGCTTAATGGATTGTCATAATATTCTTGACACTTTTAAGAAATTAGGCTAAAAGTTGAGATGATAGATTATGTTCATGAAAATAAACGTGTTGAGTTGGGTCCATGGGGTTATTTTACAGTGAAAAGTTTGAGAATCACTGCCTCAAAGTGGACAGATGTTACCTTGGGCACTTTCTGTTGAAAATAGGAGAGAACAAAAATAATAGAAAGAACTTCTTTTATCTTGTCATCCAGCTGGGATGTACGAGGGGAGTTCGAGTCAAACCGGGACTTTTGATTGTGCAAAATAATAGAACACAGTTATGGGAATAAAAAGTCCCGGTTTTGACCTGAACATCCCTCATAAAAAATGGTTTATTATTATTATTATTATTATTTTATTAATTATTATAATTTTTGTAACCAAATTATTCCACTACATTACATACAATTAAGCTTTATTAGATTTGGAAATGTAGTCTTGTGTAATGTTTTGCGAATTTTGGAAAAATTCTACATCAAATTAGATCAACAATGTGACAACACTAACACCTAGTGGTGAAAGGCTGGAACGGATTTTTGCTTGACAGAGATAAAATACTTTTGCTAAAGGTCCATTCATAAATGTGTGTTTCTCTCATCTGTTTGAATTAAAAAAGAAAAATTTTATTAAATTAAATAGGGTCAGAGGGTCCTAGAGCCTATCCAAGGGAACTTTAGGCACTCATGGCACAATCACAACCACACTCCGCACATCGGTTTATACACTACAGCCAATTTGGAAATGCTAGTCAGCCTTCACCACATGCCAGCGTACCTGGAGAAAACCACAATACTCAGAACACAGAGGCGAGATTCAAACCCTCAACCCTAAAGGTGGTGCTAATATCTACCCCATCATGCCACCTCAATGAAACATTATCATATAAAAAGTCTGACGTTGTTTAATTTTATTGAATAATAGAATAATACTGTACTTCACTATGTAGGCAGATATTTAAGGATATGTTATTAATTATATGCATTAAAAACTTACTGTGAGTGTCTTGATGTGTTTTGATCAAAGGAGGATGTAAGTTGTGTATCATATAATACAATACAAGATACAATGACAATTGTTTCTTTAGCTAATATAAAGAAGTGTGTGTATCTTTGTATAACCAAGTTTACTTTTAACATTACTGTATTAATGATCATATCTCACACATACCTGATTGTCAGTACAACCAATATTTGTCCCAGTTATGCTTTATATGTGTTTGTGTGTTTCCTTATCAGTGTTAAGAATACAGAATGTGTTCCTCCTGAGGATCATGCGAGCCCCATTCAGGGAAGGATAGAGACTAATCTGGATGAAGAAGAGTCCAATTTTAATGAAAAGAAGGTTTGAGGCCCCTCTATTTATAATAATTCTGGACACAAATACAGTTTCAAAGTTTGTCCCAAAATGTTTTTTCTGTATATAATTCAGATTATAACTCTGGATAATAATTATAAAAAATAAAAATAAAAAACAAGAAAAAGAAGAATCTCTGCTGGGTTGCAGCACATATCACAGTGTATCCTTTCCTCCTATAGGTGGAGCTCCTCCAGGTCCTGACCGTGAGCTTAGAGGCAATGCGGACAGAGAGAGAGAGACTGGCCGAGGAGCAGCAGTGCTACAGTACTCTGGGCTGCAGGATAGAGGCGATGGTGCAAGAGCACTGCAAACCCAACGAGAGTGACAAGTACCGCATGTTCATCGGCGACTTAGAAAAAATCGTCAACTTGCTTCTTTCTCTGAGCGGACGTCTGGCACGTGTGGAGAACGCCCTTAACGCCCTGCAGGGGGAGCCAGAGAAGGGAAGCGACGAGGAGCGGGTGAGAGGTTCAAACACATGCATGCAAATACGGCACAGATGCCAGAAAGTATTCTTTATCTTTTAACCAGGGGCACTGGTGGCTCAGTGGTAGGTGTTTCGTCTGCCATGTAGAAGGCCCAGGTTTGATTCCCAGCCAGTGTTCAAACCTAAGCCACTGGATGCAGTGCCCAGATAAAATGAGAGGGTTGTGTCAGGATGGTCATCTAGTGTAAAGCCAAGCGTGTATGTGCAGACTGCTGTGGCGAACCCTTGCCGGGAGTAGCCGAAAGACCACCAACAACTTTTAATCCTTTAACCACTTCATAGAGTTCTGTTTATTGTACTTTGAACTCAGTTTAGTACATCTAGTCCCAAAGTCCCAAGTGTTATCAAGGAAGAAAAAAATGAAATATTAAGTGCTAAATATAATGTTGAGATAAAGCAAATCCATAAACCACTCTATGACTTAAAAAAAATCCCCCTTAAGGACTCGAATTAAACAGGGATTTAGTGCCTAGACTCAGAGCACATAAACTGGGTGGATAAACAGGAAATAATCTTGTCTGCATGCATAGGAAGACCTAACCCTTATCTCATCATTCTGCACATTTGCTCTATCAGATGATCAAAATTCCAGTTGAATTCCCTTATTTAATTGTGTTTCACTGGAATTAAATTAAACAGTTGAATAACTCACAAACACACTACACTATAAACACCAATCTGTGTTTGTTGTTCGTTGTGACCCAGATGGGTTTTGCATTCTGTCCTGATTTTCTGCGTACCAGTAAAGAGTGTAAAGAGTGGCTATCTGACGTTCCATACACTTCCGGTCAGCTCAGCACAGCTTGCAATTCTTCTCTGTCCTCTCCTATCAAAGATGTATTTCCCCTCATAGAACTTTCACACACAGGATGTGTGAATTGATGTGTAACTTAATCAATTCACTTTTCTACTGACGTGAGAAAGCAGCACCTAATATGATACAGAGAATATACACCAGGTGTCTCCTACTGACTGCTTTCTGATCAGGTAGTAGTTCCTTGTGAAGTGGACTGAAGTGGAGTAGTCAGCCATCTTAGGCTCCAAACTGTGAAAAGTATAGGGAACAAGTGAACATTGTTTTATCACTGTCAATAATTGTGCCTTGTTGAAGCATAAGAAAACATGCTGTTTGCACATTAATTTAATGCTTTATTTAATATTATAATGGACAACAGAATACTAATATTACATAATAATTTGTATATAATCATACATATACAGTATATAGTCAAACAGTGTATACATACATACGTATATACATAAATATATGTACACATATATACACTGTACCAGTCAAAAGACATGCCTTCTAATTCCTGA
>JAAGKR010002029.1:0-73239 GCA_011419295.1 Clarias macrocephalus | reverse complement strand
ACTCGAATTAAACAGGGATTTAGTGCCTAGACTCAGAGCACATAAACTGGGTGGATAAACAGGAAATAATCTTGTCTGCATGCATAGGAAGACCTAACCCTTATCTCATCATTCTGCACATTTGCTCTATCAGATGATCAAAATTCCAGTTGAATTCCCTTATTTAATTGTGTTTCACTGGAATTAAATTAAACAGTTGAATAACTCACAAACACACTACACTATAAACACCAATCTGTGTTTGTTGTTCGTTGTGACCCAGATGGGTTTTGCATTCTGTCCTGATTTTCTGCGTACCAGTAAAGAGTGTAAAGAGTGGCTATCTGACGTTCCATACACTTCCGGTCAGCTCAGCACAGCTTGCAATTCTTCTCTGTCCTCTCCTATCAAAGATGTATTTCCCCTCATAGAACTTTCACACACAGGATGTGTGAATTGATGTGTAACTTAATCAATTCACTTTTCTACTGACGTGAGAAAGCAGCACCTAATATGATACAGAGAATATACACCAGGTGTCTCCTACTGACTGCTTTCTGATCAGGTAGTAGTTCCTTGTGAAGTGGACTGAAGTGGAGTAGTCAGCCATCTTAGGCTCCAAACTGTGAAAAGTATAGGGAACAAGTGAACATTGTTTTATCACTGTCAATAATTGTGCCTTGTTGAAGCATAAGAAAACATGCTGTTTGCACATTAATTTAATGCTTTATTTAATATTATAATGGACAACAGAATACTAATATTACATAATAATTTGTATATAATCATACATATACAGTATATAGTCAAACAGTGTATACATACATACGTATATACATAAATATATGTACACATATATACACTGTACCAGTCAAAAGACATGCCTTCTAATTCCTGATCTTTATTACTACATTGTAAAACAATGTTGAAGGCATCCAAAATATGCAATAATCTTGAGATGCGTCTGCTTTGGTGCCGTTGATGGGTGTGCCAAATGGAGGGCTTGTCTCCTTACCCAGCATTCCCTGCACAGGCAGCAGAGAATAGGAAGTACACTTTAAAATACACTGTGGGACAGAATGCAATAAAATCCTGCTTCCTTGTATGAATAATGACTAATCGACTAATCAGTAATCTGTTAATGATGCTGATCACCTGATACTATTCAGAAGTAAGACATTAAAGATGCTATGCATAATAAGCATATTATGTGGGAAGGTTTTCTTCATGTGAGATTGAGTTTCAGGATTGGAATTTACAGTCATTAGTCGCCTAATGTATGTTTCAGTGATTCATTGGGGTTGTAATGGAAGTGTAATTGTGCATGCTATTGCTTTCATTTAGACACACACTCATCTCAGTATGTTAGTGTTCTGTTTCACACCCATTATTCATTGCTTGTAGACATGGGGAGGGCAGATATTTCAATGAATCAGCACATTTTAGAGACTAGCAAAGGAACTTAGGGTTGTGTGAGAGGTTATAAATCACATCATTTCCCCCCCTTATTTTTCCTTCTTAAGTTACTATATCTAAATCCAAAGAGATATTAATTGGGAAAAGGTTTGAATTAAATGGAATTGCTATGATTCATTTCTGGCATTATATTTTGCGCATTAATTTTAGCAGAAACACAGTCACAGTTTTGACCATCGTATCCCTACATAAAAAATAATCCATGTGTATTAGACAACATTTTGTCTGATTTGTGGCTAACTGAAATAATAAAATGATCTAAATCACCCAACACTAACAGTTAATCAAAAAAAAAACGGCAAAAACTTATTTTAATTTTTAAAAATGACATTGATTAAACAGGACTGCCTAATCCTTTATACGTATTAAATAATACTATAAATTCCATGCATGTTACTATCCACTCATTAAATAAATTGTTTCATGCAATAGAAATTTGAAAATATTATATTTAATTAAATTATCACTTCATTTTTTGTAAAAACATTTACCAACCACTGTGTCACTCGTAATTATAAATATTTGTGTAATATAGTATACATTTGTTTTTCTGACTCGATGATAGAAATATATTGTATATGTAAATAGATATCACGAAGCGACATGAGGCTGTCAGTCATTTTTAAGCATGAGTTGACCAGCGTAGTGTCAGCAGGTGTCACCAGAGATACATTTGAACTAACTGGTGGTAAAAGTTGTTCTTCAGCTGGCAACAATTCATTTAATAGCTTCTTGTTTCTTAAATAAGTGATCATGGAAAACTATAGACAGCAACTAAGGAGATAACTGAAATGATTGGAATTGGTTTAAGAACTGTCCAAGGCATTATTAAAACTTGGAAGGCTAGTACTGAACCATAATCTTCAACAACGAAATGTGGTCACAAATCAATTCTGATTGACTGTGATCAGAAATCAATTAAACAGCTTGGTTAAGTTGCTTCATAAAAATGGACAGTAGAACTCACAGCCATGTTGAATAGTAAAAGCAAGAGCATTTCCACACACTCACACACATTGGACTTTGGAGCAATGGAAAAAGGGCATGAGGTCTGATGAGTTCTGATTGGCCCTACTCCAGAGCACCGTGTGCTTCAGCGTAAGAAGGGAAGCGCATGAAGCGATGCACCCATCATACATAGTGCCTACTGTAGAATCCTCTGGAGGCAGTGTTCTGATCTGGGGTTGCTTCAGTCGGACAGGTCTAGTCTCAGAATCGTTATGGGGCAATGAAATTAAGTCAGCTGGTGACCTGAATGTACTGAGTGACCAGATGTTCACATCAATGTAGCTTTTCTTCCCTGAGAAGAAACAAAGTGTCCAGAACAGTCACAAATCCTCCAAGACGCTTACATACAAAGTCTACATGAGATTACACTCCAAAAGCAATGAGTTGTCACAGCAAGTACTGACGCTGTTCAGTTTATGACTGTATCCTGTTCTTTATAGTATTTTACTGCAGGGACTTTTTTTTTGTAATTGTTTTCTTTTGGGAGGCACATTTGCTTTACAGCATTTCTGCGCAAGACCTTTGGATTAACATGCTGACTCATTCAGTGCTCGATACGGTTGTTTACATCAGCTCAAGATTCCTCTGGGGACCTCTGCCTTTAGATGTGTCATTAAATAGGTGCTGCTGTGTGAAGCTGTCGACTAGTCAGGCTGGTGGAAGAAAAACAGCAGAGAGGCAAACACTACAAGAAACACAGGTTCAATTAACTTTGTTGGTATGAAAATGTTTTCTAACTACCGGAAGCCAATTCCATAGCAAATGCACATTGTGTAATACAATGCTGGGAAAAGGATTTTTTTTTTCCTTTGTTGAAACATCCCTTTGAGTGCAGAAGTGTTTTTAAACCCCTGCTCCTGAAGGAATTCCTCTTGCAGTTATTATTGTTGTCTCTTAAGTTTTCCATTGTGACCAGTGCTGTTAAACATTCAGTGTTGCATATTACATATACCAGTGGTACAATACCAGTGTAAATGCCAGCTGACAGAGGCTGTCAGATTCAGTTATAAATGCTACATAAGCTGTAGGCAAATGCCTCAGCTGATGCAATTTTCAGTACTTGCATATTACTATTAATCCCAGCAGGAACACTAACGTTGGATGAGCGTTGTAGGTTGATGTTCCCTGTAGAGGCAGTGATGTTTTTGAAAGTTACAACAACATTGAGATAATGTTGAATGAATACCCCAAAGACACCACTGACCTGAAAACAACAATTTTTTTTTGCTTCTATATAAGGCATTCATGCTGATTACCATCCATTTGCGCAACCAACCACATCCATGATCCCTTAGGTTTCTAACATGGTTAGGAATTCTGATTGGACACAACAGCTCCCGCGTGTGTGTATCACATGTCAGACATCTTAGCATTGTGATGTTACCTGTCTAATTTATTTTCTTTCAGAAATATTACCATTTGTCCCATCATCATGTAGTCAACGTTGTTCTGATGTCATTTCATTAACTTTCATTAACAAAATCAACCCAATACCAACTGTGTCCCACCATCCATAATATACACAAATAACCATCAGTATGAAGTTTTAACAACCAAACATTTATCCTAGCATATTATTATATATTTGTACTGGCATATAAGTGAGTCAAAAGAAACTCCACTTCTATCCTTCAGGTTTTCCCACATAATTCAGTTTATCATTTCAGACAGCTTCCAGCTATCTGTGCACTAATAAAATAGCATTTTCCCAAATCAGTGTCAAGCAACTATACTTCCCATAGTGTGGCAGTTTATCTGTTCAGAGGCCATGTGATGCCACACACTGATGGCATACTTCTGGACAACCAACTATTGATCTCTTCTCCCACTGTTCGCTTGACTCATTCATCCAGGTTTCTCAATAACAACATAAAAAAGAAGTAGCCATTTCCGTCCAGTCCCTTGTCAACTCTGAATGCAGCTGCAATACTTGTTTTCAGCCTCTTGTTTTCAGCTTCCATGAGTTGTCAAACATCACTCCATTGCTTTGCTCCTACCCCTAGATTCCTGTAGCTGCAACGAATTTCATCCACTGAAACTCGCCTACAAGGCCAAAAACAGATCAGTCATACCTGCATTGAGGCAGGCACCAAACCCTGCTCTGGAGAACATTCCTGACATTCCTTCCAAGATGCCTCTCTGTAGTGACACTCAGGTGGTCACTGAGTCAATGGCTGCTTTTAAACAAAGACCAAAGATGTATATCTAAAGACAAGGCTTCTTCTTATTATAATCATTATTATTATCAACTATCTTTTTTTGTTTGATGATGTACTGTCTCTTCTTTGTATGAGATGTTTTTTTTTAAATGGAGACTATAAAGATCTTCTATAAGTTGCTCTGGATAAAGGAGTCTGCCGAATGCTGTAAATGTAAATGTAAAGGTAAATGTGGTGGTTATTATATTTGCCTACGGTTTGATCATGGTTTGAACCTCGGTCAATTCTGGGGCAGGGGTGCTTCATTGGCTAAGGTTATAGGATCAGAAAGTCAGGATGTTGAATCCCAGCACTGCTAAGCTTCCACTGCCAGGCTCCTGACCAAAGTCCACATGGCTGGATATATATAATAACTCCCAACCAAGTTCCTGTAACATGCAAGTGGTGTTGGTAAATGATTGCCATTTCCACATGTTTGGAAAAGCCATTAAAGAACCTTGATATTGTTTTAATTATGACATGACACCTGCATGACTTATAACTTTTACATTAAGTCCGACCTGACACCTTTGAACTGAACTGATAAGGGTTTAGGGTCTTGTTCAGATAAGAAACCCTGGTGGTTTGCCAATACTGGGATTTGAACTCACAGCCTTCCCTGTAGTAGTGACATGTGTCATTTTACTAGGTTGTCCGGGCTTTTTTTTTTTTAAAGACATGTCATAAACAGCATTTTGCAAGCAAGTAAAAATATTCAAGCAGTTTTCTGCTGTAAATTTGGTTGTATTTTTATTTGATACTAATCCTAACCTGCTTATAGATGTACTAGTTAGTTACTTTTATAGTTATTGTATAGTGGTCGCCAAAAGTATTGAGACAACAGTGAAATTGAATGATTTAATGATATTCAGAAATTTTTAAAATAATGATCATGAAGATAAGTATGAATTTCATGTTTCAAAACCTGCTGGGTCCGGCTAAGCATAGATTCAAAAAAGACGCCAGCAGCTGTGATGCGGTTGTAAGCATGAGGGATCAACACGTTATGACATGATTTGTTTCTTTATTTAACAAGTTATTTTGCTTCAACAACACATATCCTCCCATGGATATTGCGTTGATTAGCAACCGACAGTGTAATTAACAAGGATGAAAGTACTTTTAAATTCTTAAAATTAAGCCCAAAGTTGAAAAGAATAAAACATGGAGGTGGTGGACAGTCCTGTAAATCTTGTGAATTTATCTTTATATTTCTACATTTTCCGCTTTAGAATATCAGGTCTGTTAACATCTGGGTTCCAAAGTTAAATCCCAAACAGTGACTGGTTTTGATTGTGGGTTTTGGCAGACAGTTGCTCTCTCCTCAGTATGGTGGGCCGTGCAAACCTACTTTCACCCATGTTGTGAGCGACTGTTAGCATAAATAATGGTCATTAAACCATCTGTGGTGCTGTGATACATATAGTTAAACAGCCCAGTGTTGTTACCATCCATTATCGCCGCTTGTATATCTCCACCTCTCCTCTCAGCCAATCAGATTACTCAATCGGAACTAACTGTTGTATAAAATGTCTTAAAATTTTGATCATCACTTTTTTTATAAATTTTTTTGTATATTGCAACGACAACAAAAAAAAAAACACCTTTAATGAAATGTGAGCTTGTGTGTGTGTGTGTGCAGGCATCCTTACAGCAGAAACAAATGCAACTGCGCAGTCAGCAGGAAGACGCACGTGAGCTGAAAGAGAACCTGGACCGACGTGAGCGCATCGTGCTCCAGTTCCTGGGTGGCTATCTGAGCACCGCGCAACTGCACGACTACCGCCGCTACATTCGCGCCAAACCGGCCCTGCTCATCCGCCAGCGCCACCTGGACGAACTCATCCGCCAGGGAGAGGAGCAACTGTGCAGACTGAGTGAGATCACAAAGCAAGAGCTCAACTCAGAAACAGGCTCCACCCCGTCCTCTTCTAGTGATTCATTCAGCTTGACAAGACTGACCACTGTGACCTCACTCTGACTGTCTTTTAGCCCCGAAAGCTGCTGAGAAGAAATACAGTCAGAACAAGTGAGAGAGAGAGAGAGAGAGAGAGAGAGAGAGAGAGAGAGAGAAAGACTTACTGTTATTACTGTTGCATCACCCCTCACATATGGGGAAGTGCCTTAAGTGAAGTAATTTTCGACAACATGAAGGACAATGTTATTGCTCGCTTTAGGGAGGGTCAATAGAGCTGTTAGCACTACATGCTATAAATCGCCACCCTGTGCCTGTCTTTATGGATATAAAGCGGTTTTTCTGCTTCTGATGTGATTCAAAATGAATAGTAACGCTGTAGTCTCACATACACACAAACACACGATGAATAGAAGATGCTACTGTTAAAGTTAAAACTATGAGGAACTATCTTCAGATTTACTTTTTTCCACAAATTTACTTTAATTTAAACAGCTCGAAGGCTTTCGGGCATAGCAATAATTATTTGTGAATTTTCTACACAGAAATATGTGTACTTTGTAAAAGTACATAAAGGAGAGCTGGTCCAGCTGTTTGTTTTCTGTACAGTAAATGCACACATACAGCCATGACTACATCATTTCTCTGTGTAAAGAAAATAAAAATCCCCTAGATAAGTAAAAAAAAAAAAAAAAACCTAAGTACATCTTTAATACTTGGGTTTTGTATCCACTAACTGTTTCAGAGAATTTGCTGTTTGTAGGATTGTCCCAAAGCATAGGTGTAACCTGTGGTACAAGTGTAACTGCTGTTCTGGCTGACTTGTACAGCACTTTGCAACAGTAGTGAAAGGGGCATCACACACACACACACGCAGATGAATTTCTACTGAATATGACAGACTTCATTAAGATATCTTCCTGTTTTTTTTTTAATTATAGTATTATGCTTGAAACATTACAACCATGGTTTTTCATGTGAACATCTTTGACTACTATTACTTTAGTTAACAAAAAAAAGTGTGGCTTTGTAGGACGTCTTTGGCTGTGCTGCTGTGTCTGTCACCAGGTGTGGATTGGACCTGGACCTGTTTTTCCGGCTCTACCCAAGAGTTTTCGACCAGATTGGGATCAGGGGAGTTTGGAGGCCAATCTGATCAAACCCTGTGGTTCACCTGGTGCCTTTCCATTGTGGCCAGCATTTCTTCTTTTCTGCAGTTTCTGCTGCATTGGCTTTTCCGTGGGATCGGACCAGACGGTCTGGCCTTTGAATCCCACGGGCCTTGGGTGCCCATAGTCCTGTCACCTCTTAGGCTTCATAATATCATGGCTTATCGGTGTACATCGCACAGAGTAATTAATGAGATGATAAGGTTAAACATGTACTTGATGGAAGCCAAAAACTACCTATGGTATATGGTCTGAAAAGTACATCTGTACCAGCTCTCCCTTATAGTGTTTGTCTCTGTATCACTGTATTAAACCACTGTGAACAAGCAACGGCATGACAGTAGCATTATATTAAATAAACGACAGAAAATGTGACTGCAGAGCCTGAAACACATCCCATGAGTTGAGTGTCCATTTGAGTTTACTAAGCATGCAATCCACATCGACAGAGCACTTCATGACTGGTTTGCTACTTCTGACACTGAATGAATTGTGTATATACACACACGCGCGCAAGATACAAGATACACATGTGCACAGCCACCCATTGAAACCTAAGAACTGCCATGGAATGTTGAATTATTTATAAATAACCTTTTTATGAGGATGTGTGTCATTTGTACATGAACATACGCTGTGCTAATCTCGAAAGTGTTGAGTGTTTAACACAGCTTTGCCCAGAGTGCACACAGCCTGTATATAATGTCAGTTATTTTCAGATGTCTGAGTAAATATTCACAGAATTTTTTTTTTTTAAATACATGTATTGCTGATCCGTTATAAATGCTTGTTAGGGATAAAATAAAATAAAAAACGCTATTTTAATTGAACATCTGTTTATTTGCCCTCCACTTCTGTTAGTAATTAATATTTAAACCACAGCTGTATCAGCGCATACTGAAAATATTGTTTTTCTCTGTCGCCTCAAAATGTTTCTTTTTCACCTTTATGCCACTGAATGCAAATTTGTAACATTTACAGAACATTATAACCCTGTACAGATTCATGTAAAACACTGAGCAATGTACAAGCCTGCACACCAACAATGGTACCATCGGTACTTTACATCCGTCGCCTTGGATAGAGTTGAAACTGACAGCTGCATTGTTGGTGGCTTTGTTTTTTTTTTTTTGTTTTGTTTTTTATGGTTAATGGAACACTGACTTGATTTGTGCTGTCTGGAAAAAGTAAAGACGAAGCACAGATACGTTTCACAAATAAATCTATTGTGTAAAAGCAAACCTGTCTGCAAATTCAGTTTAACTGAACTGTGTTTCACATGTTCTCATGCTGAATATTCTGAAGAGATGAAATTCTAAAGAGCTCCGGTTAATATGGAACACAAAGTTGTCATCATTTGTTTCCAAACTGTGTTTCACAAATCATACAATTTCTACCAGTTAGCAAATAATAATAATCAAATAAGCTGTTCAAACACTTGACGAGCTTTTTTGTACATTAAGTTAAGGCGGATATTTCTGTTTGTCTGCTTCTTCCTTTATCTCAGGCAACATTCCATACATTTCTTCATATTAAATCTTTGTTGCTATTTGACCTCCGTCAGACAAACACAGCAAAACAAAATATATACTCAAGCCAAGGACACAATATGTCGATCACAATATGTTTGGGACAAGAAAAAAAAACTAAAAAGTCCAATATACAGTATAAACCGATAGAATGTTTCCTCCACATTTTAATGTTAATTTTAATGTTAATTACATTCCTTTTTCTCTCTTTCCTTCTACACACAAAACTACAAAAATATATATATTTTATTTGGAGTGTTGCGTTTCATCCACTCATTTATCTTCTATACTGCTTATCCTGTGTCAAGGGCTGGAGCCTATCCCACACACACACACACACACGCTCATTAACATTTGCAGGCAATTAGTGAATGAGAATTAAACTAAATCTGCATGGCTTTGGACTGGGGATGGGGAGGGACCAGAGTAGCTGGAGGAAACCCACCAAGGAATCGAACCCTTGACCCTGGAGGTGGTCGAGGTAATTTATATACATTTATATAATTTGGGTGTATAAATTGTGCACTATGGCCTTGAACTACCCCATTTACATTAATATTCACACCCATTACTATTTGATTAAAGCACCTTTGGCTCCAGTGACGGTCTCCATATATATACATATTGGCACATGAACCCAATATACCAATATCCACATCACTATAAGAACACCCAGCACATCACAGCCCACAGTATACAGAGCTTAGCATGCAAAGAGTTCAAAGCTGTTGATCCGGCCTGCACATTCCCCAATTCCTCGCCCTGCAACACAGAAGGATCCGCCTCTAATGTCCCAGTGCCAGACACCACAGCACACAGCGCACCCGCACAGATCCCATGAAGCCATGCCTTCAGGGGCCAGAGCTGCCTCTGGTAGCACAGTGGGAACATACTGTAGGTAGTTTTAATGTTAGTGGCTGTAATGTTATGGCTGAGCGGTGTATATTCCATAAACAGTAGTCATTAAGTGATGTCAAGGTAAGTACATACATAATAAGTTCAATGCATGATATCAAAGCATCAAATGGCTGCTTTGATATTACATTTCATAACATGTCTATTAATTCAAAAATAAATTTAAAAAACAGCCTGACATTGATGTTTACCCGTATGGCTCAAGCAAAGTGAAGCAAGGTGTTGCGAAATCCGATTGCCCTGACATCACAGAAACTTGCTCAGAAACCTGCCTGACAAGAACACACACACTGAAGTGTCATATTTAGACATGTGACATTAATATAAAATGGTAAATAAAACAATTGCCATATAACAACAGTTTTCATTTTGATGCTGAGCCCAGATTGAACAATGAGGTATTCAGAGCACATTGTTAACAAGCACAAACACAGTTAGCCACACTAGCTCAGAGTGAAGACCTGCTGGATCTTAGACTATATTGATCGAACTTTTCACATCCCAAGAATGTGTACTTTGTCATACTAATATTAGGAAGCAGATCCGGTTAAACTTGGTGAACAAGATTGAACATTACTGAACAAATAAGCTTAGCTGGACAACTCGTGCTGAACCCCAATTTATTAAATAAGCAATGGTCTAATTTCACTGCACGGTTTAGGCTTGTGCTACCGGGTTTGGAGTAAAATCTCTGCTTCCTGAAAAGCTGCCTCATGGGAAAGTAAAATCCATGTTGAAACACAGGGTCAAAGTCAAGTTTGTTTTTTTCCTGTAATGGAGTTGCGCAACATTAATCAATTTATGGAAAAACACACAGGGTGACATCCGTGCAGCTAGTGAAGTGCAGCTCGTATGACAACAGGGCCCTGGCGTGTCGGGACACAGCCCACAGCGCATGGCAAGGAATGTTTTGCATTTAAGAAGCAGACATATCTATGTAGGTCTGAACTTAAGATATACATTTTGCTTTGTTAAAAAACGGTACAGCATAAGATAGATAAGCGCAGTAGAATTCTTCTGTTTTGGTTTCTTGCATGACAGAAACAGCATAAAGAATTTTGTTTGCATGCTTCAGTAAATTCTATATAGACCTGGGCAAGCTTCAACAAATATTCCCTTTCATTTGCTATGCACCAACATACCAGTACACTACAGAGAGGAGAAGAGAAGAAGAAAGGGGGGGGGGGGGGGACGAGTGAGTTTAATCTACAATAGATCCAAGTACAGGTTGCTACAGTATCACTGCAGCAACAAACGAAATGGAATGTTCTTTTCTAACAGTAAAATCTTCAAGACTCTTAATTTTCATTGGATTTCGGAATAAAAGCACGAGACGGGAAACCGTTAAACCCATGCGGCTTAAGAGTTAAAGGCTTGTAGCAGAATGCAACTTGTGCCCAGTAAAAGAAATTGCAATTCTACTAAAAATGGACAGCATTTACACATCATAGTATAACATAAGCTAATGTCTGAATAAAAGAGTCAATTAAAACTTGAGGGAAATGGCGCTGGATGCTGTTTTATGGACGCTGTCATAATCATAACTAAATCAGATAACATGGCAATTCATGAAGAACTCTGGCGGTATTATATGGCCGGTATTACAGCTTCAGTCTTCACACTGGGTACTTTATTACAGTCCGGGTAGTTAAACAAGGACTGTGAAAGAGCAGAGGAGAAAAGCTCTGATGGAAGCTGGGAGTGATTTTTTGTTTTTTTCTTCTTCTCAGAATTCTTCCCTAGATTCAGCACGTGTCAGAGAAGCAAATTCCCCTGCCAGCCTCTTCAAGTTTAACTTGAGGAAAAACTTGTGAAAACAAAGATTAGTACACGTTGAGTAGAAATACAGGATTAGATCCATTATTATTAATAAATAATGAGAAGACTAAATCATGAGCAAATAATTAGGCCGACTCAATTGTGAAACAGGACATGAAACACAACAGTACCCAGCATACACAGTAATTTACTTCTGTTTTGCTGAGGTAAACTATACCGATCCAAATAATGGACAAAAGACCAGTCGTGACTTCTAAAGCACCCAAAAAGTTTTAATATATTGTGCAAGATAAACATATAACTTTGTTACGAAGTGAGACATTCAATACTGTTTAATCTTTACCTTTAGTTTCCCATTTGCTGTTTTCAGCTAAGTGATAATGTGCATGTATTTTTCACCATGAAATTCATAACCAAAATATGTAAGCAACAACTGTGCCAAGCAAACTCATTATAAAAACAATCTTTTGTCCTAAATGACGAAAGCACCGCAAAGACACATCCTGCTATAAAACTTTTATCAGACATATTGTGGCAGAGAAAATACTAGATTGTACAGTGCTACTTTCCCCAAGACTAAGCCTGAGACGGTGTTTCTATAAGAAAGTCTCTGCATTGGCAGAAACTCTAAGTTGGGACTTGTGTTTAAATAACGCAGCAATTGACGTGTGTCTCTTCACTGGAGCTGCTGATCTGTTCACAGGCGCTACCTGAGGTCTATCTGAGGACCACTGTACCCATGCACCCCCCGCAATTATCCTCTGCGGAGCACCGAGCAGCTCCAGCAGATCTCGGTCATTGTTCTTTTCCAAATATTGCCAAGGCTTCTTACCGCTGTTGTCCCTGAGTGCGATGTTAGCCTTGAACTTGTGCACTAGGAGCCGCAGGAGATTTTTGTGGCCGTGGATAGCAGCCAGGTGCAGTGGTGTGTAGCCACACGTGCTCCTAGCATCCACATCCAGTGTCATCCCTGCTTTTTGCACACCATACCACAGAGTGTTCAACACTCGGTGGTCTCCATGCTTGGCGATCCAGTGCAATACAGTATAGCCTGACACAAAGTCCCGTTTGGCTAGCAGGCTTGGATCCTCTCTGAAAAGCGAATAAATATCAGTCCAGACTCCTGAAGCTGCTTTCACAAACCACTCATGCTCCAGAGGCTCCAAGGGAACCTGGGTGCTTCTGTGTCCACAGGACGATGGGTCATGACCTAGGCTGCGAACAGAGCTGGCAGGAGAGACACTGCTCAGGGGGCTGTGGGTTCGGCTGGAAGACACGTTTAGAAAAGAGGTGATCCGGTGCAAGCGTTTGAGCCGAGCTGTGTCACCATCCTCCCGAAACGCTTGGTCCAGATCTGCCCCCAGGCTTCGGCACATCCGGCTTCGCATGTGACGAGACAGCCGCCGTGCAACAGGTCTGCTGCATGTGCTCTCACCTGCTGCTAAACTCGGTAGCGACACTTGGGTTTGCTCATCATGAAGGTGCCCAGTCGAATGGTGCCAGGGTGTGAGCTGGCCGTCTTGCCGATGTAGCTGGGGTAACAGTCTGACCTCATGGGAATGATGGGTGCCGGCTTGTGTCTGGTGCCCACCCTCTGACAAAACACCACAACCATAATTCAGTGCATCATCACTAGCCCAATTGTCCTGAGGAAATGCTCGAGGCCAGTCAGAGTTAATGGAAGAAGGCAGGATGAGGCTATTTTGGCTGGAGGACAGGCCTTGGAGGTATTTTGGCTCCAGGTAATCGGAAGCCACACGTGGGTGGGGTGTTTCCATAGGATTTTGGTGCCGCTGGGGAGCAGGAGTGACCGGAGCCGCTGCTGTCGCTGTATAGTCCTCTGCTTCATGGATGATGATACTTGTGGCCTGAGGATAGTACTCCGGCCTGGGAAGACTGTCATTGCTCTGGCTGAGGACATCCTGTCTACTAGCATCAAAGGAGAAGGCATCACTAGAGATTTCAGTTAAACATGGACTGGAAGCTGAAATCTGCGTCTGTCTGAGAGAGATGGGAAAAGGCCAGACGCAAGGCAGATTCTCGTCAAACGACTGGAAAGAGCCAGGCAGGGTGTGTTTGTGTGCCGTGTCCTTGGGCGGCGGGGTCACACTCACCTCACAGCGTGGATATTCTGGAGGAGGATAAAAGGACTTTTGGCTGCAGCCATCTGCTTCTCTCAATTGTCCGGGTCTGGCAGCGTGAACACCATTGTCTTTAGAATTTGTCTTCACCGCTTTCCCCTCAGACGGCAGGTCAGAGCTCTGGCCGCTCCCACTTGAGCGTTTTGAATCGATAGAAAATGAAGACATGCCCAGAGTGCACGTGTTGTCTTTGCCGGGGACGGAGGACACCCTTTGCTCCCATGGCTGATGAGATGATGTTTGAAACGCTTTCTCCAAATAAATATCAGGATGATTTCCGTTGTTGTTGTTGTTTACAATCCCTGCAACTGGTAAGATTTTTTCCGCCTTGGGAACTTGTGAGAGCTGAGATTTCTGACCCTCGGGTTCCCCAACACACACTCCGACCTTCCTGCCTCCACCGCCTTCCTGTTTCTTATCAGCTCGGCTGCCTGATGCGGCGGTGCTGCCAGCGACGTCTCCGAGATGCGGTCGGTACTTTTTCCTCAACACGACGTACGAGACTCCGTCTTCCTGCTTCACCGTGGCCACGGCGTTCACGTACCGCTTGAACATGTCGCGGTTCCTCACTCGGTCTTCATGCTCCCGCAAAAACGCTTTAAAGTGCGTCAGGAGATCCGCGTTGCGCACGTTTCCTCCGTTGCGCAATAGAAAGCGCAGCACCGACTCCTGGGTGAAATCGGTAGCCATACTTATTTACAACAATAAGAACAAATAATAATAATAATAATAAATAATAAAGTTTTCCTCGAGTTTCGATCAGCGTCGAACTTCACGCGCTTCCAAACCTGCCGGGAGTTTCAGCCGCTCGCGCGCAATCCCCGCCCACGTGCAGTGCGCGTGCACGGTCCGAGCTCCACCTGCACACCTGCGTGAGCTGAAAAGGAGGGAAGCGTTAAGAGTTCTGCAGAGTCTGGAATAATCTACACACACACACTGAATCAAACGCTTTTAATTCAGCATGAGTCAAACCACAAACACTGTGCATCTGCAGCTTTACATTTCTTAGCATTTTCCCCAAACTTAAATACTCTCAGTTTTTGATTAATTACAAATCTTTTATTGTATTAAATGCATTTGTCAGCACCACTGGTTGCATTGTTGATCATTGTGTCATGTTTGGTATTTTGGAATTCTTGTTTTTCATACTAAATGACATTAAACATATTTATTTGCACTTATTTATATCATAATTTATTGTATTCATTAATGAAATAGGTCCCAAAATTCTACGAAACAGAACAATACCTGCCCAATCCTAATTTCTTACCACAATAAGAACAATTTAGAAAATCTGTATTTTATTTCTTCATTCAAAATTGGTCATATATAAAATTCACTGTGCCCAGATAGTGACATTAAAGTCCCAACTAAAATCCCAACTTTTATGCTGCCTTTGCTATTGTCTATGCTTATTGTCATGCAGCAGCAGCATAAAGCATAATCAGCATTTTAAGAATAATGCATTTGGCTGTTTATGCCAACATAGTTTTGTGTTTTAAAAACAATACAAAAATGTGGGGTGGTACAGTGGTGTAGTGGTTAGCACTGTTGCCTTGCATCGAATGAGCACTCGCATGTGTGTTTGCCCTGCGACAGATTGACACTCCGTCCAAGGTGTACCCTGCCTTGTGCCCTTAGTCTCCAGGCCCCTGTGACCAGGCTAAAGCGGTATAGAAAATGAGTGAGTGAGTGAGTGATACAACACAAGATGCTTTTCCAATCTTTCAACTAGTCCGGATGAGCCTGTTTCCCTTGATAGCCTCAGATTCTTGTTCCTGGTCAACATGAGTGGAACCTGATGTAGTCTTCTGTTGTTGAGGCTCACCTGCCTTCATGTTTGACTTGTGAAGATTCTTTTCTAATCTAAGAGTGTGCATCAAAGTTATTGTAGCCTTCCTGTCAGCTCAAACCAGTTCATTTTCCCATGATCTTCTTATCAACTTTCTGCCTGCAGAACTGAAACTCACCAGAAAGATTTTCCCACGGCATTTTATGTAAAGTCTATAGGTTGCTGTTTTAAAATATTGATTGTTGTATTGCAATTTCATTACATAAAACAACTTATTTTTATTATCTGGTTTGTCATTATTTTAAAAAATCTGAGAATGTGTTAAAAGATTACATTTTTGCCTTGATACTTTAAGCAATCAGTGTATATTGATGTAAAAGTCTTGATTTCTTCATATTTTTCTTCCAGTGAGCCAGACTTTCTTGTATTGTTTAATGTAGTCTTTAGTTCTTCAGGCTTCCTGAAGGATTTTTTTGTTGTTGTTGTTCCCATTTCCAGTCTAGTCCCTGTACCTGACCACTTTCACTGGAATGTTTTCTTTTCCTTTCTCTTCTCTTTTGATAAACCACACAGTGACCTATGAATCATCAAGCATATAAAACATCTAACTTTATACATGAACCAATGAGAAACAGGTGCCGATGATGACATCATGATCAGACCTGTGATTAGGTTACTGGTGATGCTGAATGGAGTGGTTGGAACAGATGAGAGGAGAAATAAGGTCGCTGCTGAAGTTGTTACATAAACATTGTATTTGTAGGCACTTTGCAGCCTGTCACAGGAAATTATTTATTTGCATGTCTTTGTATTATCTTTGTACATGATTTGAATTAATGATTGAGTCTAGCACATCTAGCTTCCCTTTAAATGTGGAAAATGACTAGGTAGGTAGAATGACCTCTGGTTAGATTTTATGAAGGATACAGAAGAGTTATACATGTGGCTATTACAACTCTAACAGATGGGCCTCTTCTGTATAAAAAGAACATGGAAGCACAACTAAAGTTTGAGGAACTGTATCTGAACAAACCACAGGACTTGGTATCCTGTGGAGAGATAAGACCAAAGTAGAGTTGCTTGGCCTTAACGTCCAGCGCTTTCAGCAGAAACACCTCATACCCATGGTCAAGCATGGCAGTGGAGAGGTGATGATTTGGGCTTGTTTCGCAGCCACAGCACCTTGCACTCAGTCATCTTCTGCATTCCAGAGTATTCTAGAGGCAAACATTCTAGAACTCCTAACCTGATTAAAATGCTGTGTCAGGAACTTAAGAGTGCTGTGAATGAGTGTATGCCTAAAAACCTCAATGAACTGAAGCAATGTTGTAAAAAAAAAAAAGAATGGGCCAAGATTCCTCCAGAATGATGCAAGAGACTTATAAAGTCACACAAGAAAATATTACGTCAAGTTATTGCTGGTCACGGTGAATCTACAAGCTATCGAATCATGGGGGTACTTCGTATTGTCCACTTGGTTCTTTTGGCTTCATTTTTCTTAGATAATATCATGATGAAAATGTTATATGTTGGTGTTTGTCTGAGAGTTTATTTGCCTAATATTAAGACCAACTATGATCAGATGATTTAAAAAAAAATGTTTTTACAAAATACACAAGAGGGAGTGATAACTTGAACAGAATTCTTTATATTCTACATATATATACAAGTGTTATATCTAATTGATTCATCTATATTTTGTAATTGCTTCAGGCAGGTCAAGGTTTGCGTTGGCTGGAGTCTTTTCCAGGACAATGGGAGCAAAGCAGGAATAAACAAAAATACCTGTATGGGACGACAGGACACTGCAGGGCACCACACCCATACTCATTTATTTCCACCTGGAGCAATTTATCTGCAAGTTTTTGGAAGGTGGGCGGAAAACTACCTCACCTTGGGGAGACCATGCAAAAGTCAGCAAAGAATGTAACTGTGTAGGATCACACTGTAAAAAATCTACAGCTAAGCTTAGTTTAGGAATATGAGAATGTGTTTACTAGAACATGACAATGTCAAACCAGTTAATCCACCTAACCAGGTGGACTGAAGTCTATAAAGTATAAAATCACACACACAAAGGAACACATCAGCCTGTCAAGTGTAGTAGACGGTTTCCGTTTATTTCAGCCTCTATGGTGATGTTTCAGCAGTGCGGGCGACCCTCCTCCCTCCAGAGAAGAACAGAGCCAGAGAAGAAAGATTATGACAGAAAAAGGAATGATAATAGTCTAAAACTTTTTTTTGTGCCATTTCAACAGGTTTTGTATTTTTTTTTCCAACCGTTTTTTTTGTTAAAATGATCCTACAGATACATCATCTTTTCAAACACTACAGTCTCTTGTGCCATGTGTGATTAGGATGGTGTGTGCACATGAATTCTTAGTTAATGCTCTTTTAAGAGACGTGATAGGGATATTATCACTCTTCAACCACACACACACACCTAAATGGCTAAGACATGGATAAAAGAAAGGCTAAACAGCCAGGACAGAACAACAATAGAAAAGAATAGGGAGAGAGAGAGAAAACATGGTTATATATTCTTAAATTAATTTTCATAATATATTTTAGTTCTAATTAATTAAAACATGGCATTATAAAATCATAGTTTTAATCGAGTTGAACTATTTTAACATTCAGGAGTGTCATTCACTCAAACAAACAAAAAAAAGCACATGCGATGAACTCAGCAGTCAGACACAGAGTGCAGACGAGAAAACACAAAGTTAGATAAAAAAAAAATTCACAGATATAAGTGAGACATATGACATCGATATACAGAGACAGACGTTTTAGTTTGCATGAGTGGGATGGGGAGTAGTACCGCCTACATTTCCATTAAGTTTCCTTTTTTTCACATTTTCAGCATGATCTTGTGATTAGAACTGACAGACAGGTGGTTATGGAATAACTGCAGCATGTGTGTATGTGTTAGCTCTGTTCTGCTCTAGAGGACTGAGAGACGCTGTCGTAACTGCGGTCTGGCCCCATTTCAACCCCGGGCATGTTGCTAGGAGACGGTTACAGGCTGGAGGGCAGGGCATGGCGGAGAACCACCCTCTATGGACTGGTACCCTGAATTAGCCCCACCCCCTCCTCCTAGTTCGTCCTCATTGTAAAGACGCTTGATGCCATCAAAGTATTCGTCCACATCCATCTTCTCCACCTTGCGCTTGGTCGAGGGCTTCCTGTGCAGTGGCAGAGTGGGGAGGACAGGGTGAAAGGACACGCCAGGGTCGTGTGGGGTCTGCAGGGGGTGGCAGACGTACACAGTGTTGGGAGGCAGGGATGCCGTATGTGTGGAGAGACAACGTGCCACTAGCTCTCGGCAGCCAATCAGCTCGGAGCTGTCAATCTGAGAGGAGATGGAAGAAGAAAATGAACGTCGATTAGTAAGAGAGTAAGAGCCATGCTCATCATACACTTGCATGCATTATTGATTCATTCTAACCGAAAAAAAGCACGGCAGAGTAGCCACGGACATGACTTGCCAATTTTGGCATAACATGACAAACACCTAACTCTCTTCTATATTAGAAAAACCATAATAACTTTGGGTAAGACTGGCTCTAATCTGGCTCTCAGAATAGCCTTAAGTCTTCATGGCATGGCATTTACACAACGTGTTGGAAACACAATCGACTGGTTATCCGAGTTATGCATGTTCCTCTGACCTTTCTTGGATACTGGAATTATATGAATGAGGAGGTGTTCCTAAAAAAACTGGTAGATGTTTGACCATTATCCATGCGGGGGAAAAAAAAAAAAAAAAAAACTTTAAAATTTCTCATTACTGTATATGCTTTAAAATCATGTTTTTTTTTGGCAAATCTTTAACAGGTGCCCCTTTTTCTTTTTTTGCTTCTACTTACTGGCTAATTCAGTACATGTTATAGTACATTTAGTGCATGTATATTTTTTACCTGAATTTTGCGCAGCAGGTCGGCAGCAAGAGCGAGCCAATCAGGACAGAGATTTTCCAGCTGCAGAGTGACGAGAGCAATGGCCAGCATGGAGCCACGCTCCTGCAGCACTGCATTATGGGAAAGACAGTGCAGCAGCTCCTGAGTGAGCAGGGCAAGGTGCTGTGATCGGTTCAGTCCCAGTAACACTCCTGAACTTACAGCCTTGCAGCTGAACACCATTGCGTGGAACTAAAGAGATACAGAACAACAAGAACGGAATAATTAGGTCTTTCGGCGGGAGCCATTTTACACGGATAACGTATTGTAATATGCCTGAGATGCAGTACCTACTATCCCTTTTTATTATTTCAGTGTTAGAAGGTACAAAGTTAATGTTCTTAAATATTCTAAAGTGTGTGATATCCAGTAAATAACCCGACACTACAGCTTAAACAACACACTATTAAGATAAGTAGATCTGGCTTGATATATTTAGAGATCCACATGACTCCCTCTTGGTCCTCCCTGTCCACATTTTATTCAGTTACGTGATCAAACGAAATGAGATTTCAATAAATAGAAAAATTTGCCACCATCATCGATTGGACTAATCAGTCAATGCAGTTAAGATTAAAATTTTTCCTAGATTTTTATTTTCGTGTCAATGTGTCCCCATGTTTTTATCTAAAAGGTTTTTTTAGGTCAATGGATCAAACATTTTGTAACTTTTTATGGAATGGCAAGATAGCATGAAATGCCAAAAAAATAACTTCAGTGAGGTCAATTTCAGGGTGGCCTTGCATCACTGGTTACATTATTGGGCTGCTCATATTGATACTGATCTAATCGACCAGAATTTCAACGAGTTTGGTTGGAAGCTCAGTCTTCTAATTCATCTTTTTGTGCTTTGATGACATATTCCCTACCCATCAAACCCTCTGACTTTATAAGCAGTCATGTGGTGCTGTCACCACTTAGAATATGGCATCACTTTAAAAACCATTTTAAAGTTTACACCAGATAAAATTTTAGCCCCAATAATCAATAATCATCTATTTTCCCCATCTTATATGGATCCTACTTTGACATAATGGCAGAATAAAGGTGTGAAGTCTTTTCAAGATCTGTATAAAGATGGCATTTTCTGTAGATACTTGGATTTTAAGAAGCTGGATTTACTAATATTACATGGAATGCTTTTAAAAGAAGGCATTAAGCCTCCGAGTGGCGCAGTGGTAAAAGTGCTCGTCCTATCATCCGGAGATCGCTAGTTCGAATCCCGGGTGATGCTGTAACCTCTCGCAGCCGGAGGTCTAGAGTGCTGATTGGCTGAGCTCTCTCAGAGGGGAGGGATGAGAAGTACTCAGTGCTCCCACATTAATCACGGCTCTACAGCCAGTCAGGGGCGTCTGTGAGCTCGTGCAACGGAAGGAGCGGATAGCGCTGTCCTCCGAGTGTGTTATGCCGCCCCCAACGAGCGAACAGTTCAAAAAGATGCAGTCGGCTGGCGTCACGTGGTTCGGAGGAAACACGTGATAAGTCTTCGGCCCTCCCGGCTGAGTGGTAGTAGTAGCCTTAATGTGGGAGCCCCTTAACGGGGAGGAATTGGACACGACTAAATTAGGGAGAAAATCGGGGGAAAATCCAAAAAAAAAACAAACAACAAAAAAAAGAAAGCATTAAAAGCTATCAATCATATTTGACTTCTCCCTCTTCATGAACCCACACTTAACGGAATTGGAGCGAAACTGGACGATGAATTGGAAATGGTGTTTATGGTGGTGAAAGGCAGTTTTGTACCAAGTTTATTTTTCAAATGCTAGGCTAGGCTAACTTTACCCCAGTATTAGTGACAGCTACTGTATGACAGATGTTTTAATTCACCTTTAAGTCACATGTTCTTTTGTCAATCGCTACATATTTTCTGGTGTGATAACTTCAAAACTATGTCTGTAATTATTAACATTAATATTGATGTCTGCCCTGGTGTGGTGATTTCTGTGGTGGTGTTCATTGTACCCCGGTACAACTTGAAGCAACTGGATATTTTGGCCTTCATATCTTTGATAGCCAGGTGGTGTCTGGTAACTCTCTGGAAACCCCCCAGTCCACCAACTATATCTTAGTGGCATAAAGATACAATGTCCTTTTTCAAATGTGAAAAAAAAAAAGAATACTCTATTAGGGGTAATCTTGGAGAATTTGCCAGTAGATGGCAGCCAACTGGTGTACTATAACACATTGTCTAACACCTGACTAAACCACTTAATTTTTTTTTCCTCTTTATTTTCTTCCCTTTTTACATTTATTTTGGTAACTTTTTATTTCTTATTTCCCTTTTTTTATTTCTTGTTATTGTTTGTTTAATTAGGTGGTTAATTCATTTTATGAACCATTTACTTCGGTGTATATTTATGTTTTTACATGGAAAGTTATAGTATCATGTTACGGTTTCTTGTGTTAGATTTTTCAAGTTTTGTTTTGGTATAAAAGTTACGTAGTTTACGTAGATTGTACACTTATAAATGTTTAGAGGAAAAAAAACCAACACCTAACATGCAGTACCACCCTCCACCACCAGGTTGCTCCGTGAACCAAAACATTAGCTCTCCTCTTCCCCCCAGCGGCCATAGGATTAGCCTTTTAGCACATAAACTTAGTGTGACAAATGTAGACAATTAAATAAAGGAAAATTATATAAACAAGTTATATTTCGATACATTTAAGTCAAGGATTTCTCAAACAGCCCAAGAAAATTAATGAGTTTAAAATTATGTATTAATATCTAATTATTGTTCATGTGTAAACTGCACTGCTTCCCTAACAACAAGCTCTGCATTACCAGTGAAATCCTTTATCTTATAAAAAGAAGGCCAGGAATGGAGACTGAGCTTAAGCACATTCAGGGAGAACTAGATCAGTCTGAGGCATGCCAAGGAAGAATACAGAAAAAAGTGGAGGAAAAAAAAACTGCAAGAAAAATAGCACGAGGGAGGTCTGGGATGGTATGGAAACCATAAGGTGGCAATGGAGTAGATGGGGATGTGGAGAGAGCTAATGAGTCAAACCGTTTCTACAACATGGTTGACTGCCTCGACCCATACTGCCTCTTCACCTTTCACTTCCCCTCTTCAACTACAGTCTCAATCCCCCATCATGCACCAAGAGCCCCTAGTCAAAAGGAAACTGAGGAAGCTCCACCCCAGCAAGACAGCTGGACAGGCAGCTGAGAGGATCTGTGCAAGAATGCTGAGAGATTTTGAAAGAACTAAGCGAGTCCCTTCAGTACGTTTTCAACCCGAGTTTGCAACTAGGGAGGGTCCCTGACCTCTGGAAAATATAATGCCTCAACTCAGTCCCTACAAAGAGCTCCCCTAAAGAAGCCAAGGGCACTGACTTCTCACATCATTTAGACCTTGGAGTGACTGATTCATGGACCTCAGGTCTATTATGCACTGGAACCCCTGCAGTTTTTCTACCAGGAGAAGGTTGGTCCATCTTATTTGATGGACTAAAATTTTGTGACCTCGATTACGGACTACATTATAAGGAGAGCACAGCACATCATGATGTGAGACGGCACCTCTGAGATCATGGTGAGCAGCACAGGAGCACTTCAACGGACTGTAATTTCCTTCTTCCTGTTCGCTCTTTACAGTTATGACTTGAAGTACAGCTTGGAGTCTTGTCACAGGCAGAAATCCACTGCCGCTGTGCTGTGTTTCAAGGATGGACAGGACCCCTGCTGTCCACAGAAGCCAGAGTACAGAAACCTCATGCAGGAGCCTCTACAGCTGCAAGACCAAGTAGAAGGTAACCGATTTTCTGCGGACCTCAACCCACACCGATACTACTGCCTGTTCACTTCTTACTCGTGCTTTCGTGTCCACTGTACCACCAGTCTCCATTGACGGAGTTAATGTTGAGGTGGTGAGGACATACAAATACCTAGAGCTACAGCTGAATGACAAACACTGACCATGTATAATTAAAAGGTCAGAGCAAGCTGTTCTTCCTGAGGAAACTGTGAGGGTTAATATCTGCAAAAAGCTCCTGCGGATGTTTTAGCAGTGTTGGCCAGTTTGCTTTTCTTTGATGTACCTCAAAAGCAAAAATGCCATGGTGGTTGGCTTGACGCTGGACTCACCAGAGTCTGTACTGGAGAAGACCTTGAAAAATCTGCTGTCCATCATGTGTCCATTACATACAACACCAACCACCCACTGTATGGAGCTTTCTCCAAGTAAGAGCATGTTCACTTTTACTTTCTCAAGCTGGGGTGTCCACCTCTGCACCAAAATGGCCAACTTCTGTGGCAAATTTCTATAAATGATCTTCAGGAAGCAATCATGCAGGCATGGACTGAGCAAGTGACAGTACTGTAGAAGCCTTTTTTGATTCTACGCCCAGAAGGTTTTCAAAAATAAAGGGCTCATACTAAGCACTGATTGTTGTATAGCAATTTCATTACATAAAACAACAAATTATTCTTATTATCCTGATAAAAAAAAAAAAAAACGAGAGAATAACATTAAAACACTGAATTTCACATTACATGTTACTTTATTACATTTTTATTTTATTTAGATTCATTCCATTTTACGTATTCTATCACATTTTAAAAATATATCGTTATGCCTGTAGTCGAGCACTGTACTTTAGAAGCATGGTTCAACTCCTACATGTGTACTATGTGCATTTTGGCTGTTTGCTCTACATGATGCAATTGTAACTTAAAGCCAGGTGTGTTACTGTCCTTTTGCTACTGCATGTTTGAAATTTCCTTCAGGATCAATAAACTACTTAAGCATCTTTACATTAATCGATACAAATCAATCTTGGTATTGGACTTGGTGTTTTAAACCAGAGACACCCATTAAGTAAAACTGGGTGCTTAAATCACTGGTGTTTTCAAATCATTTACTTACAATATGCAGGAAATCGAGGGGAGTGGCTGCATGCAGGTCCCAGTTGAGTTTATCCAGAATGATCCTCTCCATCCTCAGCACCTCTGAAGGAGTGCATCCACAAGCACTGCTGCTGATCAGCTCTCTAAGAGCAGGGATACGCTACACACACACACACACACACACACACACACACACACACACACACACACACACACACACACACACACACACACACACACACACAAAAAGAGCAAAACTCTTCTGTTATTATATCCGTTATTACACCTATGCATAATGTGTAGATTAAAAAAAGAAAGCTGGTTCGATCATTGAGAGAAACTAAGCCTGTACATGTACAAATATATTTTGGAACCACCTTTGTGAAGGATTTCCATTTACTTGCATATACCTTCACCTAAGCTATAACTAACACGATTTGTTTTGTTTCTCAGCTCACTAGGTAATGCATGTTGGCTTTTGTCTGGACAGGTCACTGAAGGATACAAGAGCAATAAATGTAAAATTAACCTATGAATTATGTTCTCCAGTTAAAATGTATTACCCTGGAAATCCCTTTAACCTCTTAAAACTGACGCGAGTGGCAAGATACCGTGTGCATATCTCGCTTTAGCGAAATAATTCTTCCTGGATAAAAAATGAAACCAGAGACCATAAACGTTACTAGCAAACCTCCAACATGTGCCTGTAACACAATTTTTTGCCCAGATTTCATTGTTCATGTGTTGTGTATGTTTGTGCTTTCATCTTAGTTTGGTCCTTATAATGAATTTTTTTTAAATATCTTGACATTGGCTTTTTTTTAATTTCACTGCTTCTTTGTTTGTTCATTGGTGACACAACGCACTGTTCATACAAATGAGAACGTCTCTCAAACCAATTGATGTCATCAGGGAAGGAACAATTCCATTGAAGTCATTTAGTACATTCAGGTTTTCAGCTGACTTCATTTTATTGCCACATAACGTTGCGAAGCAACCCCAGATCATCACACTGCCTCCAGAGGCTTGTACACTGAACACTATGCATGATGGGTGCATCACTTCATTCGCTTCCATTCTCACCCTGACGCGCCCAATGTTCTACAATAGCATCAATCTGAACTCATCAGACCACATGGCCTTTTTCCATTCCTCCAAAATCCAACCTTTATGCTCCCTAGCAAAGTCAAGCCTTTTTTTCTGACAAGTCTCACTAACAATTAGTTTTCTTATGACCACACAGTGATCACAAGCCTGTGAGTTCTTATTACACTGCGTGTACAGTATGAACGCTTTCACTTTCACTATTAAAGAAACATACTGTAGTGCTGATTTCTACTGTCCTTCTTTATGATGCAACTTCATCCAGAGCAGTCTATCATGTTCATTAAAGATCTTTTTTTAGGTTTAGACTTTACAACTGTTCCTTGCTTCCAGTTTGTACCCCAAATAATTATTTCTCAGTTAATTACAAAAGGAAAAACAATCAGTGAGAAAATTTATTTGCTGGAGGTATACTCGGCTTCACTGACTGGCTCATTTCTTCTTCTATCGACTTTGAAAGATGTTTCAATTACTGTTTATCCTGTTTATTCATGCAAAAGCTTTCTCTGACTCAACTCACCTCATCCTCTTCACTTGTCTTAGCTGCCAGGAAGAAGCAGGTGATAGCAATGCAGCGCAGATACTTGGGACGAGCCTGACGGAGAGACGGGGGAGAAAGAGACATGGGGATGTTACAACTGATTGCATCTTCAATTTCAATCGACTGTGTTGTGTTACTAAAAGTCATCATTGACCTAATCCTATTTATTGCAACTCTGTTTTTGCATAATTCGCCTTCACTCTTGAATCAGCCAGGTGTGTTACTGTATGGTGTAATCATGCTGATTAATTTTCAATCTGCTCCAGATGAGCTTTTCAGCGCTTTGGATGATACATAATGTTACAAGGCACATCATGATCTAGAGCAACATGATCATTAGGAGATTTTGTTGTTTAGAATGCCGAAAAAAGTACCACAACCAGTGTCACACTGCAGGCTTTCGTGCGCACCACCTACGTTTAACTTCCTTTATACTACTTCCTGCTTTCTTTAGCAGAATGAAGAAATAAAGAGAAACCCTGACGTATGTTACTCAATGTAGGCCATGTTGTCTTAACCTTCGATTACACGCAGCAACAGAACGCAAAAAAAGAACGCTTACGATATTAGCAATACTTTTTTATATCAACTAATTATTAATAGATAATCCTAGTGTTGTCCTTTAATGACCTGAAAGCAATATTAATCTTCCAGTGTTGTTTACTCTGATAATACCGCCTTTTACATAGTACGAGTTGTCTTTTTCTCTTCCCAAAAAAAACAAAAGGGGGGGGGGGGGGCATATTAATCTGGAATTATATTTGCAGGTGTTTTCTGGGTCACATTAGATGCACCCTTTCCCTATGTCCAGGGATTTGGAAAATGTTTTTTTCTTTGTTAATATAAAATTAAAACAGTCATGCGTTCAACTTAGTTAATCTATTGAGCAAATCCCAGGAATGATCAAAACATACACAGGTTTTTAGTAAATAGACAAAAAAAATGTCTGATTCAAAGGAAATTAAAGTTTTTTTCATTTTTTTTTCTTTTTCTTTATGTACCCAACAGCAATCAGACACCATAAAGTACTAAACTGCAGCATAGGACAAAAAACAACTTGTAAAAGGATTATACTGAACCTGCATCATTATGGTTTTTATTTGCAGTGCATTACTATGGGATTACATCAAAATCCATCATCCGGGTGACTTTTCGTGATTTGCCCCTGCCGTCAAGCAGCTCCCAAAGTGCACCGACTCCTACTCTCCCTAAACCTGAACCTGTTGAAATACTGATCTTACTGCCTTCTTACTTAGTTCTGGATGATTAAATTATTTCTTTAGTATTAAGCAAATGGTTAAGCAGGAAATGAACGTTGCATAGACCGATGTTAAATAATATGACGTTATTGACATAACATTTTGACAATGATATTTCATATAACTTTTAGGAAGGATTCAACAAAGTACTCGGAAGAATAATGAGATGTGTATCTGATAGTCGAGTCGCCGTACTGATCGGGGCTCCTGGGCTCGATCCTGAGCTTAAGTTACTGTCTGTTTAAAGCTGCTATTTATGGCTCCACCTTATCCATGTGTAGTTCCTTCGGGTTCTCCCTTTTTCACCCACCAGTGGGTGGACTGGCTGTGCTAAACTGCTCTTTGGAGGAGTGAATAAGAGTGTGTATACACTGAAATGTACTAGCATCCAGAGTAGATCTCTTCCCGCTCTTGCAGTGTGCCTGAGAAATGGGCTCCGAATCCACTGTAACCATGATATAAATCTATTTAACAGTTTAATTCCAAGGCATGTCATTCTTCTTCTTCTTATTATTATTCACAGCAACAAAGAACTGATGGTATTAATAGCAAAACTGAAAGCATTCTGGTGCTTTCACGTTATAAATAGATCCATGCAAAACAATGACAAAACATGCCTACTGGCGAACACAATAATCTGAACCAACAGGTCAACCAGGTCAAATACTGTAAACATCTAAACATCATTTGCAGTAATCTAAAACATCCAAGTGTTATTATTATAGTGAGCTATGAATTAATCACTTCTGAGATACAGTGGATTATAAAGCAAACAAAGAAATTCATGAAGGAACACGATGGAAATCATTTAAAATAGATAGATGGATACTTTATTGATCCCATAGAAAACTCCTTTTTTTAAATTTTTTTTTTTAAAGAAATGTTCTTTCTATGAGGCAAAGTGTGGCAGTGATGGTATCTACACTCTGGGCGTTCGTTTACTAGTAATGTTTAATCTTTTAGTCAATTTGGAGCTTTTCAACTGTATCAGACGTTCCGAGAAAGATCTGCTGCTCTTCGCTGACTTGGGTAATGTGTTACGCATGAGCTCTCCCAATAACTAATCAGGAATTGCACTTTGTTTCCTCCTGGTCAGTCTTCCCAGGGCCATGACACAATGCCTTTTTCCCCTTCCTATTGATTGCCTTTACAGTTATAACATCTGCGTAGACATATGTATGTATGTATGTATGTATGTATGTATGTATGTATGTTTGTATGTTTGTATGTATGTTTGTATGTATGTTTGTATGTATAAGTGGCTTGCAAACGAATGAGACAGGAATATGCGAGAGAGAGCGTGGGACAGAGTAAGGAAAAGGACAGAAAGGAACAGGGTGAGCCTCAGGGATTTACACTGCGGGACAGTGAGGTAGACTAAACAAACAACATGAGACTGTGGGAGACATCCTGAAACAGGTAGCGAGACAGGGTGACAAGTACAATGAGTCAGGAAGATACAATATCAACTTGCTTTTAAGTTGTGTTCTTCTCTATGTAATCCCGACACACTGAAAAGTGCGTCCACGGAAACACACAGAGCTCACAGGCAACATGTTATTACAGTGGGATGACGTGGGAACAACTTTGGAACGCTACTTTTATCTCCTGCTTTTTATTTCAAATTAAAAACTTCAAAAACTTTTTTTTTCCTAATTAGGATATTTTGTGATCATTTTTAATGATGTGCCTTAAAACCCAAGTTTAAGATGAATAATATAGTTAACAATAAATCAAAACCAGATTCCAGCAAATCAACATCAGGGTTAAAAAAAAAAAAAAAGAATCTCAGCTTAAAGTGAAGCCGGCTTACCTTAATGGTGGAGAGGAAGCGGTCAAGTATGGAGATGGCCAAACAGAGGGTCTCTGGATAAAGCTTCAAGCACCGGTGCACGTCAATGAGCCACCGCACGGCCTCGTCACGCTGGGCAGGGGAGATATCGGTATCCTGCAGAGGAGAATCATCATGCTTTAGTAGCCTGCAAGCCTCCCTAGGTTTGTAAATACAAGTGCACCAGGGAACACTGTAGACAAACTTAATATCCGTCTCAATTCTGTGCTATGATGATGCTAGACAGTGTGTCAGAGTCAGAGCAAGTCAGAGCAAATCAGTCCACAAAATGTAGAACAGTCCAGTCATCAGTCATTAGAGATAACCTGATCAAATACTTAGTACTGGTTGTGGGAAAGAAATCCTGGACCAACATTGGATCAGAAGGAAACAGTTTCTGATTTGATTTCCTGATGGACACAACTTTTGTGTAAGCGTTTCCAAATCACACCTGTAAGTTTTAGCACGACTTGTCCTTACCACGCAGCAGAAGCTTGAGAGAGTTTGTCGAGTTATTGTAAAGATGTCATAAGGGCATAAATATCCATGTTGCCTTTTAAGTACATAGTGAATTGTTCATGTTTTCATTCACCATAAGATGGTGAACGAGAGTGAAATAAAGGTGTACAGGTTACACTGGAGTGTTAAGAACAGTGCAAGGCTAGGTATGTTTTATTTACAATACAAATGATCCTATAAATTTGGCTTCTGTCGTGTATACAAAGCCAAGTCTGTACATAAGTGAGTGTTCCGCTGTATCGGCTTACCTGGTTGGCTAGTTTCTTAGGCACATAGCTTCTCCACAGCTGGGCTTCCCTAGAAGCGGCCTTCTCCAGGAGAAAAGACAGCTTCTGGCCTTCCGTGGGTTCGGCAAACTTCATCGCGAACCCAGGAAAAGCCTACCTCCCCACTGGATACGGCAACCTGAAACAAACCGAACAGGCTAGTGTGAAACCCTCAGCAGTTTGTGCCCAAGTCTCACCCTTACTCCTGTGGATAAAGGACATTCGTACCTTTTGTACCCAAGAACTCTTTGCTGTAATCATAAACACTGTTCTGTGCTCATCCCAGGACTCATAATCACACTGTGCTCATACTTAACTTTCTTTCAACACATTTAGTAATATTTGTTAGTAAGGATTTATAATCTCTCTATCTGGTGTAATCAGAAATGATGATTGTATCAGAAAGATTTATCATCAGGGTTTAAATAAAATGTAATCATATGACGGTGTGCATGTGTATATTCTTTCTCTCAGCAGTGGTTGTGACTTTGGAACCAGTATCTCAGGACACTTTGGTGAAGATATATCTAATGTCCATGGATCAGCTTTTAGTGCCTCAGTCATTGTCTGAATGTTTGTATAAATCGTTCTCGACTATACGGTTGATACATGGACATTTCTGAACCAGAGTGTACTGAGATATTGCTTCCAAAGTCAGACAGAACGATTATAAACCGTTACGTGGGAATGTTTGGTGGTGATGGTTTGTAATTGAGGTATCTGGTGTAATCCAGAACAAGACAGGGTTGTTTTCATGAGCCAGTCTGGTTCCTCTCAAGGTTTCTTCCTCCGATTAAATCAGTGAGATTTATCATCAAGGTTTATATAAAATGCTCTGTGTGTGTGTGTGTGTGTGTGTGTGTGTGTGTGTGTGTGTGTGTGTATTCTTCACTGTCCAGTGTGTCAGCAGGCGTTGTGCTGATATTCTCGAGTCTGAACAGTATCTCAGGACTCTGGTTCAGATACATTTCCAGGGATCACAGCTTTAAGTGCCCCAGTCATTGTCTGGAGTGCCTCCTTGATGAGATGAGAGTTTGTATAAATCGTTTTCGACTATAAAGTTGATTCATGGGCGACGGAAATGAGGTCAGCTGACGTCAAAAGCCTTATTATTGTTTTTGGGCCAAGGTCAAATGTCGTTTACATACATACAGAGACATTTCAATATCTGACTTGCACAGGCTACGCTAACCTGCTAACCTGGCGGTAGCATTAAGTTTATTGTTAAGCCTTGACCGAACCTGGTTCCTAAACAAACGAGTTAAAACCCGGAGAATTGTAAAAATCCGAATTTGTGAAAAAGCGTTTGTCCGCTTCGCTCGGTGGAAATAAGTAACTTGCATTGTTAACGCGAAGCAGAAGCGGTTACATCAAACACCAGCGTGATTTCCCTAAATGTACAACAATACAACATATTTATTTTTCGTTACATTACGAGATATATAGATAGATATACACACGTAACGCAAATTTCAGGTTAAACAGATCAAAGTGAGCGACACAAACGGCGAGTGCGCGTTAGTAACGTTACCTCCCCTGCAAGGCTGTGGGAAACGCAGTCCGACTCGGAGATCATCCGGTCCATTAAACTGAGATTAAATAAAAGAACAGAGCGGATCGAGGCATCTCTACAATCCCGTCTTCGCCTCCATTTTGTGTAAAGAATTTAAGCGGGGTTATTGCATGTATCAAAAAAAGAAAAAAAGAAAATGAACGGAATATAGACAAACGCGTCTATACTTCCGAGGAGGGACTGAAAAAGAAAGAAAACGTCCCGCCTACTTCTTACTGCGTCAAGCCCGTGTACAATATTATTATAAACATTAAAAATGAAGAATGGTTCATTCTAAAGCGTCATATATAACACTCAATGGGCTGATTATATAATCTAATTTAATTTAATTGACTAATATGACTAACAAAATTAAGCGGTGCGTTTAGTGGAATAAGAAGCTAGGACTACTTTTTCTAGCGAACGCACCATTTAAATGTCTATTATGTAACGCGTCTTTCCTTCGCAATAATATTAATAATAATAACAATAACAACAATAATAATCATCATCAACAAGAACTATAACAAACATACAAAACACTTTACGCTGAATTTCATTACTTATGATTCATATGTTTAACTAGGGTGCTTGTTCACATTCAGGAAATTTCTTCACGCAAAATATCACCATAATCAGATATAAGTGTATGAATAACGTTATGTTAGGTCCTTATTTTGAATTTTGGTTTGTAATTTTACCATTTTACCAATCACCATTAGATGATTAATACAAATATTATCAACATTGTGTTGTTTCTTGCTTGGGTTTTTTATTTTTATTTTTTTTACACAGCGCACTAATTTGAAACAAACCAACGAAAACAACAAAATACGTGCGTTCTCATCATCACACAGAAAACCCCCAAAACAACCAATAGCAGTTTAACAGCCAGTCTGAGAGAGCACGTGAGGAAGCAGCCAATCAGAATTGAGTATTTTGGGCGGACTATTTGAACACAGAAAGAGCCAAGAACGTGATTGGTCAGAAATAACGTCAATACTGCTGTCAAATGTTTTCATAAAATCAGCCCTGTCATGTGAAATACACAAATCATAACGTAAAATATAAGGAGATAAATGAAAGAAATGACTAAATACATCAGTTGAGAGTGATAAATTATGATTATCATCTTGAAAATGAGGAAATCTAGCGTACGCGTAGTACGTGCGAGTTATGACGTCATGCGGAAGGCGTGGACACGGTCTACATCAACAAAAGGGGAAAAAAATAATCGGGAAGAGAAAACAGACAGAAGAGCTGCAGGAAGAAAATGTCCGCTTAACGTTTCAGGTAAATTTCATTTTATATATGCATTATACATATTAATCAAGATTATATTCATGACTGCATTTATGAATTGTGTATGTAATAATCGAATGTAAATGTACGCCATGGATAATTAATGTCAGGTATGTGTGTATTTGGGTAGGGTTTTAAATCCTTCCTGTTAACGTTATTTCATTTGGACAAAGCCAGTTTCTTTCACAACGCTAGTTACAATTTCTCTAGCGATTCATACTACACTATTTTTATGGTACTAAGTATTATTAGAGTAATATATATTTTTCTGTTTGACTTTGTAAAAGGAGAATAAAGGTTATATCGTTGTTTCCTGCGGTAGAAGGAAATGAAAAGCCCGTTGTAAGATTAAATTCGCCCAGAGTTGTTTACTGTCGGTGATATTTACCAAGTATATATTATATTTTATCTATATAGTTGTTCAGTGATGTTTGATTCGTAAATATTAAATACTATTCGAGGCTTAATGTGACCCCTCCCCCTCCCCCCGTCTGTTTTTCAAAAGGAGAAAAAAAAACCAACAGCTACAGCGCGAGCTCTCCGACCGAAATGTATCCGAAACGTATTCGATTTTAAATGGACTTTTGCACTATTCACTATTACTGTTTTATGCGTAAAATTCTAATTTATTTCAGTGTATGTATGTATCACAGAGTTGTGTTTTTGCTGTTTGCTGAAGGAGGCGGTGACGGTGGTAATCTGAGCCGCTGGGCTGGGCCGCCCCTGACCCTCCGTCTCAAGCAGTGTATAACTAACTAGGGCGAGAAAACACTGGCGAAGAATATTAATAAAGTCGTCTTTGTTTTTAATAGGTTACTTTAACATAACCGAATAAACCAGAATCTCGACATGGAGGCCTTCAGGCTGATGAAGGAGCTGAAGGTGAACCTGGAGCAGGAGAACCAGTATCTGCCCAAGGAGTCGGGACTGAAGCTGATCGAGTCGAACCCTGAGGTAAAGTTCCCCGACACACACACACACACACTCCTCAGTACTCCATTTCAGCCCGGGACACGAACACAACGCGACGTTTTTAATTTGAGTAAAAACGCATTTTCTCTGTGTATATAATATTGTTTCATATAGTGTTTTTTAATCAAGAATCCTAAAACACGAATCATTCTGCAAATAAAGCTGCTTGACATATTGCTTGGAATATATGCTATTTAAGTAGTAATATAGTTTAAAAAAAAGTTTTAAAATTTAAACATTGTGTATTGACCTTTTTATTTACCTCAAATACTTTGGCACGTTTTACCTTCTGGATTAATGAAGATTTCTTATATCTTAATAAAATGCAATTACTTGATGGAATATATTTGTAAAATGTAAAAACTGACAGTCTTAAATAAATTAGATTTCTTTTTTTCTTCACCAGGGTAAGGGAATTTCAGCGAAATGTCGCAATGCCAAAGTGGAGGATCTCTGGAGCCTGACCAGTTTCTTTGGCTACAGCACCGAGACCTTCGTCCTGGCTGTTAATCTGCTGGACAGATTTCTAGCTATGATGAAGGTATACTATTTTATGTAATACATTTATTTTTATTATGACCAATCCATAAGATTGATGCTAATCAATTTAATTGACTACATACGTTATTTTAGTAAAGCTAACAAATACTTAAGAACAATCAAGTGGCCAAAGAAAAATAAAATGTAATTTATCTGCCTTAAAAGGTTCAACCCAAACATCTGGCCTGCATCAGCATTGGCTGCCTCCACATTGCTGCCAAAATGGTAGAGGATGTGTGTGATGTTTCGTCAACGCACGAGCTGATCCGCATCAGCCAGTGCAAGTTCACTGTCTCGGACCTCAGTCGCATGGAGAAAATCATCTCGGAGAAACTTAACTTCCAGTTCCAGGCCGTCACCGCCTTAACTTTCCTGCACCTGTATCATGCGATTGTACTGTCACATACCTCAAGCAGGTGAGAAAATTGAGGCAGTGTATCTCAATTTTACACAATGTGTGAATAGAATGTAACAGACAGATGAATACCGTTTAACTCTTGTGTACACTATTGTTCAGATGTTCATTATGCGTTATATAGGGCAGCTATGTTTTACAGCCCTGGCACATATCAGACTTTATCAGGAGACACTGCAATGTACCAAAGGGCATAGATAGCAAACAGGCTGGTTATGTGACAGGCTGTAACCTCTCTAAATAACACAAGTTGAAGTGTACTGTAAGATAGATGTCCCTAATTAGGCATGTTTTCCCCCCCCCAGGAAAGAAGTTCTTAATTTGGATAAACTAGAAGCCCAACTTAAAGCCTGCCTTTGCCGCATTGTATTCTCCAAAGCCAAAGTAAGTATTTAAACTAGAAATCAATCTGCATTTGGGGCTTCGGAGTACAGTCATTTGACATTTAATTTTTAATCATTGTCTTATTTATTTACAGCCATCGGTGCTAGCTTTGTCACTCATCAAGCAAGAGATCGAGACCTTTCAGTCAACTGACCTGTTTGAGATCGCCCAGTCCATTCAGAGACACTTACGGGTAAAATATCAAATATTTGGTCAGTTTATTGTAGCTAGCAACTTTGTTTACAAGAACACATCATTTTACACATCAGTCGTAGCACAATGATATAAAAATAAACTCTTCAATGGTTAAAAAAAAAAAAAAAAAGGTGCATGTTAACATTTGCCCTCAGTAGTGAGGCAAGCTCTATTCGTCCCTAAACAAATCTGCCCTGCTTTCTTTAGGAGATAAAGAATTCCAGGCATGCTCAGTAGTAGTCTGACACTCAGCTATCAGCACACTACACCCGCTTATGTAACCGTCACTGTATGTGTATGTGCAGATCTCAGAGACGGAGCTACAGCTGTGGAGAGGCCTGGTGGCTCAGTGCCTGGTGCAGTACTCCTCGCCTACATGCTCCAAACCCAATCACAGGAAGCTGGTGTGGATTGTGTCCCGGCGCACGGCCCAGAACCTGCACAGCAGCTACTGCGGCGCACCAGAGCTGCCCACCATCCCTGAAGACGGCTGGAGTGAGAGGTACGCAGTGGACCTGCACACAGAGAGTTCTTCTATTTACTAACCTGGTTAGCTTAAACAGTTCATGTTCAAAGAAAAAAAAAATCAAGATGTATAGAAAAACAGCAACAACAAAAAAAAAAGTTTGAATCACTTCAAATAGAGGCATTGAAAGCCAACCAGATGAAAAACAGCAAAGGATTTTAGCAAATTATTATTTTTGAGTGAGTACAACAGTTAAAGAAATAAAAAAATGAAAAATATTCTTCATATAGGGAAGTCAAGAATTTTTGTTACATGGGGAAATTTAGGGGAATCTTAATACACCAGTGCTTCTAGTTTAATTTCAGGTGTTACTGCAGACCGTAACAACCCAACCCTAGTATAAACATCCTCACGCTAGCATTCTCTTCCAATTACACAGTCACTTATTCACTGCTTGAACCCGCCTCTCTACGCATTTCATTCACTACCAGTATGTAAGAGATAAGAATGATGTCACTTTGTTAGCAAAACAGATCACCATAGTAACCAATAGACAATTAAAAACAGTTTGTTTTAACCAATTATATATAATAGTGTAAAAACAGACATCTCCCTGAGAGAACCAGGGGACACCCCTTTTGTTCAATCCTAATTGAACCTAATTAAAACTATAAATAACCATTAATTACTTAGTGGAACAAAAAGAGTGTATTGTATTGCTTTATTCAGGAGAACATTCACTCAGATCACAGGTGTGGTAGAGAACACATGTTCTAAAGGGGGGGAGCAGGTATGACTTCAGAAGTATCTCTGCTGACTAAGGCAGGGTGTGTGTTGTCTGCAGCATGTCTGACGTACATTTTTCTTTCGCTGTCTAGTGAGGACTGGAGTGAGGAGCTAAGCTCTGGGGAGGAGTCTCTTAGCAGCTCGTTGGGAAGCGATGCAGAGGGGCCTTACTTCCCTGCCCACTTTCACAAAAAGTAAGCTGCCTAAAGGTGGTCAGCTAATCCGAGGCCATTCTGCAAAAAGTAACCACAAGACATGGCAGCCGCAGCTTCACCTGCCTTACAATACAAAACTCCAGCTTCCAGTGATGTCAACAACCACCAAGACCTCTCCATGTTAAAGAGCCACAGTGCCTGGGTTCCACACAAGATGTTACTTGAGAACATATGGCCAGTTTTTTTTTTTTAATTATTATTTTAAATATCTTGATTATTGTATTTCATTGTACCTACTTGTAGCTATTACTGATCCTTCTTCCTTTTTTGTAACGGTTTTAAGCTAAAAAAATTGCACAACAAAGGCAGCTACAGTTTACAACCCGAGACCTTTAAAGGAAAAAAAAAAAAAGCAAAACATCTAGTGTTTTAATAATAATTGTTGGTGCATGTTCAGGTTTGCCACATTCCAGGAGATGACTGAATCAGTCATTATCTATGACGCTGTTCACTGTAGGACTGTTGCATTCTGGGACATTTGCCCCAGTACTGTGCATGTTTTTTTAAAGAACAGTTGTCATGGATAAGTGTCAGGTTCTGTCACTCTTCAGACTGTGTTCAGCTCGAGTCAGTCAAACTGTGTTTTCTCGCGTGTATGTTTTGGTTTGTATACGAGTGTGGTGGTATGACTTACCAGATTAGTTTAGGTTTAAATTAGCCAAAGTGTTTGTGTGGAGCAAAACACAGTAATCCTGAATGTGTGTGTGTGTGTATGTGTATGTGAGAAGAAATGTTTGGAAAAAATGCCACAAAATGTAAAAATGTCAATACAAAAAAATGTAAATTTATATAATGTAAAAAAAAAAAATGTATAGTAAGTTGTAGATACTAACTTATTTATTACTGTTATTTTTGTCATGTTATATAAAACTAAATATTTTTAAATTCAAATCAGAGTCGGCTGAGTCTGTCTTGAAAAACCCAAATTACCATGCGATGGTTAACAGTGTCTAAGATTTTATTTATTTATTCAGAAGTAGAAAACATTCTTTGTTCACATTGATTTCCTCCATTACATCCCATAAGGCCATTCTACCAATTGCTTTGTCCGGATCTCAAAACTCTACTCAAACAGATCAGGTTACAGAACGTCAGGCTTCATTTGTGCTAAAACCAGGATCAGTCCCATAGTGCCACTTTTCATATCACTAACCAAGCCGAGCCAAGACTCTGCTGTATATTCCCACTTGTGGAAATCAAACATTTTCATCTTTATGCTGGATTTCTCGCTAAAACAGAATGAAACTGGGAAAGCCTGTTGCTGTTACGTTTTTAAGAACCAACAGTGAAACCTGATCATGTTTTTCCCCACATGTTTGAGATCTGACATTCCATTCTCCGACCACCATTATAACTTAGCAGTAACATCCCACAGAGCAAACAATTACAAACTCCGCATAGGAATTACAAATCAGATAATCACTAAACACATCACAAACATTTCAGAATAAACAGATAACAGGTTTCATCATGGAGTTTTCCTTTAAACCTGGAATGCTGAACGAAAAAAAAAAAAAACTTTTATTGATACAGTGCACTTCTTAAACACTTATTCAGACCTGTGTGTGAGGCGTGACCGATTATTCAATAGTTTCTTCTTTATGTTGCACAAGCTTGGCAAACCAGCATGAACAAAAAAAAAACTTTCAGCTGTTTGTTCACATTTGTGACGTTAACACAGCTGACTCTTGGCGTCAGAGAGATTCTGGTGATTCACAGTGGAAAAGAGGAAGTGCCTCGCCCTGACTAGTGAGGACAGAGCGTTACACAGCGAGATGTCTGCAGTGTCATAGAAAACCAGACACTGTAATCACATAAGGTTGTGGCGTCCTACCTCTGGGAGTTGTACACAACATTAAGACACGATTCTGTAAATCCAAAAAAAAAAGGGTACACAAACTGCATAGCTGCAACAGTCATGTCCTGAAATGAAATGTACACAACACTCCCTTGTTTACGTGTTTAGTGGAGTTCTCACCTCACATGTTTAAGTGGCTGATGTTTCTGAAGATTTGCTACACATTTAACACATACTATATGACCAAAAGTATATAGACATCTGATTACCCCCAACAAATTAAAGTTGTAGTTCAGGGTTTTTCCGTCTTGAATCAAAATTGAGATTCACTCAGGTATATTCACATACACCCAGTAATCGGGGCAAAATTCCACAAGTCAGTGCAAAAATGAATTCCAAAGTTTAGCTAAGACTCATTTAAAGCTTCTGCAGGCCCACCGACCTAAATCAAGTTGCTATCTTTCAATATTATCTTGCTTTGTGCTGTATTTAGTACAAATTTAACTCTTATCGCAAAATGTATGTAAACTGGCAGCCTAATTTTAACCACAGAGACCCTGAACGGGCAGAAAAGCACTGGTTCTATCAGGGACAATGGTCAATGATGATAATTTGGACTGGTCATGACTGTATAGATAATTATATAGGGTAAGATGTGCATTGGATTAATACATTCAATAGTTGTTTTGACCAAAAAAGTAAATAAAAACTAAGGTAGAAGGAAAACCTGATGGCCTAAAAATATGAGAGCTATACCAAACGCAATGCAAAAGTGGGCATAAACACTTAATTCTTTCCTGAGCATTTTTAGCCATTTTGCCTTGCTGTGTTTTAATATATACAAGCATCAGTATTGTGCAATTAAGTTTCACTTTAACCAACTATGAAACATGACCAAAGAGCAAAAAAAATAAAAAAAAATAAAAGGTTGGACTGTGTAACATAAGCAAGAAATAAACCATATAATCACATGTTTTTACTGTTGTTTCTCTGCCCCAAAAACAATGAGCATTTTGTGAGCTGTACCTTTTGGCAACGTCATTCACATACTCCGGAAGGGGTAAAATCTACAGGCGCTGTACAATCAACCATAACTTTGGTTCTACATTACATATGCAAACAATCAAATGCACCTTTTGAAGCCTGAAGTCTCCCTGTCCCCACACACCAGGAAGTAGGATTGGGTACCGAAAACCGTTGGCAATGCGGCACCGGTACCTATAGAACCGGTATGTACCAGACCGAAACAGAACGCGAATTTCGGTGCTTCATTTTGGTGCCATTCCCTCGTATTTCAAAACTAGATAAAGCACATTCTACAGCTACAAAAGACTATCTGCTAGGTATGCATGTGGTTTTTAATCTCACTCCCACCTGCTCAGACTGAAACTCCTCCTTCACGGTTATAATTTTTTTTTCATTCAATGCTGAAGAGAGATTTCTTTCAGCACTTCGTTTTGTATGTCAACATCCAATTTCAGTTCTGTAGTAGTGAATATTGACTTATGTCTGGAGACTATCAAGGCCTGGAGTGACATGCCAGAAAAACTTCCCCAATCCTGCTGTAGACATCCAAACCTCCATCAATCATTAAGCCACAGTTAGATCAGCATTAAACCAGGAGTTTCTGCATCGAGCTGCATTTTAGTTTCAGAATCTGTCATTTTTGCTGAGCAGCCAAGAGATCAACAGAAATATTTTATAAACCAGTATAACTCTACATATATATGATATGATTTTATAATGTTATGTTGCAGCAATTTACTTTAACAGCGCAGCATGAAAAGCATGCAAGTCAATTACTGTATGTTTCTAATTATTAGTCAATGAATAGCCCTTAACACAAAATCAAAGAGATGCAAGCTTTAAAACCATTTTGGTGTGGAAAGATTTAACTATGGCATTAGCTCATATGCATGTACTTGCTGCTAGACCCGTTGTTACTGCTTTTTGAAAAGTACCAAATAAAAATCTTTATGCCATCAACCAAGTCAGCGATCACTGGCAGTTTGTTTTATTGTGGGTTCACTGAACAATAAAAATAAAGATCTCAAGTTAATGGAAAAGTACAAAGTACTTATAAGCATAAGCAATGGGTAACTGTAGTTCAACTTCCACACATTCAGCAGACAGCACATAAAGTGTTACCATGCAGGAAAATAGAAGAAAATCTAGCAATGGAAACCACGTTACATTAAAGGGAAAAATGGTAATTGTGACTTACCAATTCAGAATCCCATTCGAGACTTCTTTTTCTGAGGTTGGGAGGTCTGTGAAAAGGTCCTCAACGAAGCCCGTGACGGTGACAAAAAACTAGAAGGTTGTGGTCTGGTAGTTACCAAACCAACTGATGTAGAGGCCTCAGTTTCCTGCCAAGGTTCTTGAGACAAGCCAAAAAGGGAGCAGCTAAAGTCCTGCTGTTGCTGCTGATGCTGCCACCATCTCGGTTCTGAATGGTCTGAGCGCAACGCTTTCAAATTGGACAACGAGGAAGATAAAAGCACAGAGGCGCTTTTCACACTCGTGGCCTGGCTGATCTGTTGTTCCAAATCTATTGGAGGAGATCGGGATATACTAATTGCTTTGTCCTGCTCAGAGTTTTTCACAGTTTGAGATGTTTTCAAAAATGTTTCCACTGCCATATCTGAAGAACCTTTTGTGTCCTGAAATGATCTGTGAAAACCTGGGCTCTTGTCTAGCATCTCCAGGTCAGAAATGGTCTCGTCTTCTGGTGCACTCTGAGAGTTATAAACACTCTCTGCATTTGAACCCAGATACTGACTTGTGGCTGATGACCAATCAGAAAGATCATCCTGGTAGCTGATGGATGAGGTGAAGCTTGAAGAAAGAGCGACTCTGTTTCTGGCTCTTTTTGCCTGACGACGCTTCCTTCGCAGAGCCTCAATCTTGGCATCTCGGTTTAGACCAAGTTTTTCATGCCACCAGTCACTCCAACCATCTTGCCATGAGACACTTATACGCTGACTCAGATCATCTGGCCAGTCCTCAGGGTCCACCCCATCTGGAACTGGGGTCAACTCTAGACGAGGCAGGTATGTCACACCGTGTACAAGCAGTTTCCTGGTCTTTAAGATCTCTGTCTGGTCTTTCCTCAATCTCTGAAACTTGTCCTCCTCAAGCTTGTCTCTTTTTTGGGTTTTCCACTGCATTATATCATTGGTCTTTAGTTTTCGGTGCCTCCAGTGACTATTTTTTCCTGCAGCCTCCATCAAGAGGGATTCCAACCATTTTTTCCAGACTAATTTTAAGTAACGGCTAGCAATTTTGGGCATTACTGGCCTCACTGGATGAACATTGTTACTTTTAGCAGAATGCTGAAGAGGTTCAGAGTTAATCCCTTCTTCTGTAGGGATCCTCAGTTGATGCTCATCTGATGTAGGAGAGCCGTTCTCAACATCACTGTCACTGAAAACTACTGGACTCAACATACGCTGATCTCGCTCTCGTTCGTCGTCGCTGTCATGTTCCAGAGATACTCGGGACTGTAGTGGAGAATCTGTGTTGGATGTTGGTTTTACTGATTCTGAATGTGAATCGATTGAGTCAAAATGTTTCAGTATCTGGTAGAATATGTCCCCAGCCTCTGTGAGCTGGAGAACACACATGAAGCCATTGTTTTGTGTTGCAGTTAGACCTGAAAACAAAAACAAACAAAAAAGAATCCAATTATGGGAGCACTTTCAAATATTGCAAGAACCATTCTACTGGCCTCACTCCGGAATAGAACAGTACAAAACAAAATGTAAACCATTTTTCATTGAGTGCATGTAAACACTAAAGATGTGCTTGCTAAATTCCCTGAAAATTAGCACTTTCTACATTCATTCGGCACAAACAACCACAGTTTAAGTTGCAGAGAATCACAAAATTCCCTTATTCTAATGTTTCATACAAACCACCACTAATCCCTTTGTCCTGCGTCTGCTGCATAATTGGATTTGGATACATGCATAAAAATGAGCAGATGTTTATAAAATGACTGTTGTTCATATAATGTATATACCAGTTTGTAAAGAAACAATAATATTCACCTGCAGCACGAGTGTCCAACCTCGCTTGTGCTGTGTGCCGTCTGTGCGGCAGCTGCTGAATCTTCAGGCTCTCACATGGGCTGTAGAGCTTTTGAATTGAGCCATCTGCTTGGCAAGCCCTTTCTCTTCCTCCTTTAAATACACACACGTCAAGCTATTTTAGTACAGTAAGCTCTACAGACAAATAAATTCTTTCCTACTACTTAATTCTTTTCGCAATAGCGTCATCCCTATCAGCTTCAGAATGTATCCTCAGAAGATGTTACAAGTTCCAGCTAACTGTGGCCCTCTCTCCGATGGCACATTACAGCTGAAGTTCAAAGGCCGTTATAATAAAACAATACACAAAAGATTCAATAGAATATAGTGATGTCTCTGTACAATACAAGTTGATACAAGTGCACACAAAAATTTTCACTGCAAACTGTTGCAGTAGTCAGGTACACTTAACAGAAAAGTATGTGGACACCTGTCCAATACACCCGTGTGCGCGCTCTGGAAAAAACTAAACTCTTCTGCAAAGGCTTTCCACTAGGACTTTGAACCTCGCTTTGTGCACAAGGGCATACATTTTGCATGCATATGTGCATGTCCTCACCAGAGTACTGCAGTAACATTGTTTCCTGCGCTGTCTGTGCTCCCAACAGTATTTTGGAGGTGTTGCTTTGACCCAAAGCTGGCACAACATGAGCAAAACATGGAGGAGACTCCAACATGTGCTCCCACTTCAGGACAGGCACACACGGCATTCGCTCATCCAGGAGGTACGCAGAAAACTACAAGACAGACAGACAAAGCAATTTTAACACGTGTATTAGTTTGGGGGGTTTTTTTCTATAAAAACCATTCAACTCAGCTGAAACTTTCACTATTTTTCTTACTCTACTGTACTAAATGCAGTATTAATATTGGTGTGTGTACCTATAACTACGAATTTTCACCTGTGTGGTGATGAGATGGTGAAAGCCATGGCTTTCAGTCAGGTATTTGCCCAAGACTACCCTCTCTCCACTCTTACAAGCAGCCGTTCCACCGATCCGGAACAATGTGTGACAGTCACTGCTCTGTGAAAACATTGGTCTCATTCAGTATTCAAACACGATCTGATTATAATACCAATTTTAAAAAAAATAAATTAAAAATACATGCATTTGAAGAATTACTCTGAAAAAAAAAATACACCAATATCAGTCATCACAATTTCCTTTAAACATGTTTTATCCTCAATTGAGCTTTCCTCACATTAAATCAGCAAAAATATCACTACATTAACAGGAAAAAACTAACTGGTTGTGGGTATTTTCATACTCTAATGTCCGTGAGCTCTGCTCCAGTCCGGTCAGCGTAAACCAGCACTCGTGGATGAGCTGCGAACTCGCACCATCGCCATGAGGACTTGGCATTGAAGTATAGATTTGTCTTCTCATCCCGGACCTTTTGCAACCTAGAACATCAGAAGACCTTATTTATCTCATAGTCATACTCATTGTTTTGGTTTGTATGGATCTGTACTTAAAAAAATATGTAACTTCTTCAATTCCGGTTCATGAACAAAACTTTAAAATGTATCCACAGGACTTATCTAACCCCAGTTCGTCTCCATAGAATATTTCCCAATTGCTCTCAGTTGTGTTTTAAATGTAACGTGGAGATTGGTACAGTGATGCATATGTTTTGGGATTGTGACAAAATTTAAATGTACTGGAAAGAGATTCACAAAATTATTTAAAAAATAATTGGAAAAACATCTGCTTTGTCCCCAAAAGTATATCTTTTATTATACCTTTAATATATAAAAGTATATTATTATTATGGTCAACTGCGCAGGTACCTTCAGTATGTGGTTAAGTCAGGTGTCCATACTTTTACCACTGGAAAAATTAATTATGATTTATATCAAAAGTCTGAGGTGTTCTGGTGAATTTGGTCCTCTCTCTGGAACTTTCTTGAGGTTACTATGTCTTTCTAAACTTGGTTTATAATTATTTATTTTTGTCTTTGCTCTTAAGCATTTATAGCCCTTTGAATGTATAACTAAATTTTGCTTGTTGTCGAGATACCTGTACCACTGCTGTTTTGTTGAAAATTTTAATTAAAAAAAAATAATAATAATAATTTAACTTGAGAAAACCAAGGCAACATCATATACTACAGCTATCACACTATGTACTTTTAAAAGTTCTGGTTAAAAGAATGATTTATTTAGAAGACATTGTCACTCAGCATTATCCAAGGAAGCAATGAATGTCCTTGGATGGCTGGCTGAAATGTTCAGGACTGTAAGACAGGCTTGTTGTACTGAGGGTATGCATGCATGATATGCATATCACATTCTATTATAGCACACACAGTTCCAAAACATAGTGATAAAAAACGACCAGTGCTTGCATAAACAGAGAGACTCTCAGAGATTCTCTCTCTCTCTCAAACACACACACACACAAACTCACCCCTTTCCCACAACCCAGAGATAGACTGCTCCGCTCTCGCTGGCTACTACAAGCTCTCCCGAAATATGAGGACTACAGAGAAATAAAGGAATTACTTAGGACAAGGAGTTTAATGTCAGTTGCAGTCAGCTAGATTTTGTAAGCTCATATCTTTTGATCTACATGTGAATAAAACTGTGAAAAAGGTCGGAGGTTTTACAGACAGGCAAATATGTGATTATAAAGGAGAAGGCAGTAGGAGCAAATACATTTGAACAGTACAGGGTTTAGGATAGGCTTAGTTGATGACCATTTAGATGTTTTATAACAAATTCTAGTTTATGATTCATTCACAGAGAACAAGTAACAATATAAATAAGAATTTAAATCAAAACAGAATCGTGTAGTTTCAGTAAACATTTTCATAAACAACTGTGCAAGTTGTGTTTAAAATCACTGCCACTGGCATTTGTCCTGGTTCCTCAGGTTTCAGTTTTAGGAAATGCACTAGAGGGTGAAATAAATGGTAACCGTGGTAGCATTTCCCATGTGGCTGTTTTGGCTTATCTGCATTTTAAATTACTTATTTACTGTTAATTTGTACAGCAGTACGAGTGACAGCTGTTTAGCTTAAAGCCTTGTCTACTTTAAGCTGCCAAGAGTGCAGTGCGGAAAGTCCCAAAGTTCATCAGGAAAAAAAGGCTATAGTTCATATCATAAACATCTCCACATGTACACTAGCAATAAAATGCAAGGTTCAACTGGGATAAAATCTTACCACTGACTCAGCAACAAAGAGTAATTTTCAGGTTTATATGTCAGACATATTATATTAATTTTTTAAATAAACTAAAATTGTTGTTAAAAGATTATGAAGGTTTTCAGTACAACATACATTTTTGCAAGCTTTCTTTGTGTGCCCACTACACCAAATCTACCACTTACTGGTCTGAAGTTGATATCACCGAGCTCGATTGGCCGAGAATCTATGGGCTACTGTCAAGAGGAAGATGAGAAACACCCCAACCAACACTGCAGATGAGCAGAGGGCTGTTATCAAAGCGACCTGGTCTTAGATAATGCCTAGAGCAGTGCCACAGGCTGGTGCCCTCCTGCTGCAATGATGCAGTAATTCATGCTAAAGGAGCTTAGACAAGGTAATTCTTAAGGTAAATTGAGTGGCTAAATAAAAATACTTTTATGTAGTTGGATATTTCTGTATTATAAATACTTTTCTTCTGATGGATCATGGGTAATATTCTAAAATTTTTAACTACTGGATATATATAATCGCAAGATGTTATCATTGAAAATTTAAAACAAAAAAAAAAAGCTTGAAATTTAACTTAATGTGTAATGAATTTAAAATGAGATTTTAATTATTTGAATTAAATTACTAAAAAAATACTTGTATAAAGATAGACATGTTGATGCTTGGTATTAAAAATACAATATATATTTTAATGCACAACTAATGCTTAACTAAATTTAACCAAACTAAATTTAAAATCACCATTAAAACTGAAAAATAAATAGAAATGTACACAATGCCCACCTGATATTAAGGCTAGTAGCTTGTTCTTTTAACTGCACCACCTCTAATGGACGAGGACGGTTTCTGGCTTGCATTATCCACGCTGCGCAGAAATGATCTGAACGCAAGCCTAAATAAGCTACACACACACGCACACACACACACAGAGTCACTAAAGAAAAACACAAATGATTGTCAGTCAAGAGAAGAATCACTATTTGCAGAATATTAGCACCTTTGGGAACCATACCCTTTTGATTAATTTGCAATAGCAACATAAAGAAATTCAGCATCATTTACCCAAGTGAAGGTGTTCAAAAGGATACACTCTATAAAGCCTTAATATTTAAAAAGACAACAGTAAATGAGACTTTTTTTTGTTGCAAAGAGTGGATAAAGAAAAGTATCTCTGTAACATAGCCGAGTAGCATTTTTTTCTCTGAAATTAATCTTTCATCTGTTGCTTGCAGTGCACAATTTTGTACATGATGAATGGAAGACACACAATATAAAATCTGCCTCAACAGCTTTACTCAATTCCATCACAATGTTCCATCCATAGAGTACCAGAGTTTCTTTTAAAGATTGCTGTTTAAATCACATGACCGTTTAATAATCACAGCATGTGTATAACAATCTGATGATTAGCTTTATTTTATTATCATGCAGTACTAACATTTAACTTGAGTTTCAATTAACTTGGTTTTCTACTCCAACATTCATGCCTTCCATAACCTGGACATTATTGAATTATGGCCTTTCAAAGTTGGGCCTCCCTCTGGGGCCAGGAGTGCCTTACGGCGGGCAGAGAAAATTTACACTAAAACCGTTTACTCTGAGAGGTCTTTTTTTCCCCCACAATATAAGGTGCTGTGCACAAAAGTCTTGAGCAAACCTTCACTCATCTTAAATTTAAGAAATGAGAACAATTGTTTTACTGTGACAGACTGCAAGGTGCCTAAAGATACAAAAAATACAAACTGATTAACCACTCACAGTATCACGAATATACTAATCATCTGAACTGGTTTCTGACTGGTTCATGACTTAAGGTAGGTTTTTATGCTTGAATGTACAGGACCGGACTGTAAACGAGAGGCAAAAAGTCCTTCAGAAAGCATTTAGAATTATTACTCAAGACCTCATAAAAAAAACATGAAAGTCTGGCTCATGGAAATGTAAGTAAAATGTAAAGAAATGAGGGGTGGCTCAAGACTTTTGCACAGTACTGTATACTCACTATTTACAGTGGAACCTCTGTTCACAAACAACCCTCAGGACAAACAAATCTGTTCATGACCAAAAAATGCGTCTAAAATTTGTCTGTTCACAAACTCCTCCTTGAAAAACGACCCAGAAACCGCCATTCAAAGCTCCAGCCATCAGCTGAACAAAGGCATGCGTGAGCATCAGTTTTGCTCAGTCAGTGGAGGGGGATCGCCCACTTGAAGAATTTTGGGCAAAGTGCAGTGACGTCCAACCCTTTGGCGTGAAGTAATATCCAAATAAAACTCTTTTGAGTGCTACACCTTTTGAACAATAATGTGGTGTCTGCAAACGGCTGCCACACGGCTGTTTTATATTTTGTGATATTAACAAAATAAATCAAGAACTTAAATCTAGTTCATAGTGATCACGAACAGATTAATTCTATTTACATGCATCATTAAGGAAAAAACTGAATCGTTCAATGAACAAATTGGGTCACAAACAGAATTTAGAAATTAATTATGTTCATGAACCAAGATTCCACTGCAATCCTTTTATCACTGGTGCTTCCAGGAAATTAACTTGGTATTTAAGTAACCCATGCACAACCCTTGTGAATAGACATATTGCACTTCGTATTAGTCTTACCTTCATCATCTACTTGGGCCACGCTAACCTGCCGCACTGCTCCTTCGAGATTGAACACCAGGGGCTCGCTGACCATATTCACAACTGAAGGTTTATCTTCATTGAATTCCAGTTGCATGGGGTGAAAATCTGTATAAATACAATTAAGGACTAAAAGCTAACAAAACTTGAATGCAAATATCTGAAATCAAATGCCATTCTGAATACATAGAACTTATGTATCAAATCACATGAAAATGCAAATTTGGGCTTAAAGTGAATTGCCAAGTTTACACAAAAATAATCTGACTCTGATCAATCTTCATCATGCTATATTCCATTACAATGCATTCTATTCATTTTCCATCTAATGAAAATGCACCAGAGGTCCTGATTTCTGCACCCAATCCAACTAAAATATATTGAAAGCATACTGGTTGCACAATCACATTCTTTCATGGACAGCCTGCAAGCCACAACCTCCTTTTTTTCCTCTTAGAGCCACAAGTGGTACTACAGTACTGTCAACAGTCACATGCTGTGATTAAGACAACGAATCTCAATTGTTGTGACATATACAGTACTGCATTGAGCAGACCTGCCTGCACTGTTATTTTTATTTGACAATTAATATATTAAGCGAGACCAATTAAGCCAGTGCTATTCAAGGACAGACAGAGAAAAAGGATACTGATGGAGTTCAGAGCTTCTCCACTGGGATAAATCAAGAAGGCTTCATTCTGGCATTCAAGGTTTGGGATGCAGGCTAGGGCCCCCCCAGTCGTGGCAGGTTGGAAGTGATCTAATTCCTTCTGATGAATCAATTCCTCATGCAGTAGCTCGGCCAGGAGAGAGGAGGGAATATCAGGTAAAACATCACCCAGAAGTTCATGATAGCGATTCACCCTTTCTGAATATAGCAAATCACAGCTGCGCAGCAACATGAGGGGAAAAAAACACACACAGTTTGTGTAAATGTGTCATTTATATCACAAAATCACATTATATTTGGTAACTTACTATTTGCTGACAAATTAAGTTTTTAAATGGCAAAGGAAACAACGAAACATCAGTGCATGCATTGAATTAATAATTTAACAAAACAGCACCCTCTATCTGTCCCTCTAACCAACGTTGTCTCGAGAGCATAATTTTTGTTTTGCACAGATCATATATAAAAAAAATTTCTCTATAAGCCAGAGGACACAAGACATCTGCTGCTGATAAAATGGGTTAAAAATGATGACAAATTGTCAAAGCAGATGGTCTGATTAATTTGTGGAATAACTAAGAGACATATTTAAGACACTTATTAAATAAATTTTAACCTTGGACTAAGCTAAGTCATACTGTAAGCTACTCTTTGACAAAAAAGAAGCAGTGTTTCCAGTGCTGTCTTTAGACCGTATATATGAAACTTTACATGAGCAACAGCCAAATCTCTGTGTAAAATATGGTCAAATATCTGTGACTTTATTTTTAAATAACAACGGGCTTCCTGTTGTAGGTACAGGCGATGAGTGTCAGTTTAGAGCAGACATATGGGGGAAAGTCTCTCCGCAGTTAGTGCCCCCGATATGGACAACAGTTTCACCACTATGCAAATATGTAGGCTGTGAATAAACAGGTGTAATATTACTGCAGAGGCATTTTTCCATCGCTCACTATGTATTTCATCATGGACATGATGGGGAAGGAATCTAGTCAACTATCAGCTGATGAGCAACTACTACAAATGTTTACCCAAGTTTACTCCATTTAGAGACACACTTATCGTGTGTAAAGCCGTGCTGTGTTTAGGAGCTTGCCTTTTTTTCATCAATTACTGCTGAATTATCTTCACTTCATCCATCATTATCTATTTCACTTAGTGCTGCCACTTTGCTGCATCTCTTCAAGTCTAGGTTCTAAACAATAAAAAGTGGTTTGTGTGCGCTCTCTCACTCGCCATTGCTTATGACTCACTTCATGCTCTCTGTTGCTCACATTACAAACTCAGCCAGGGCTGGATTCCTCAAAACAGAACTCGCATCACACACAGCTGTAGTTCAAAATGCTGATTCCTATTAGCCAAAATATAGATTTTTTCCCCAAAACACTGATGCAATTTTCGCTTCGATTAGTACGACTGAAATCTTGTGCAACACTAACCTTCAATACAATTTCATAAAATCTTAAAATTTCAGATATAAAATATAGAAACATGACATTAAGTGAGCACTTTTTTTTTAAAGCTCATTTAATTATTAAACAGTTGTGTGGTGTGAAGAGGTGCCTTACTTTTTATATTTTAAGCTGCGTAGAAAGCCCTTCATCTTACCCATCCTGGTGACGCCCTAGAACAAAATGAAGAGAGGAAAAAAAAAAAGAAAAAAAAAAAAACACCTAAACGATTTTTCACTATATAGGCACCGAGTAAACACACGCAAAAAATACACGCACTAGAAAAAACAAACTCACCTCAGGACAATTTCTGGCAAAACTAAAGTGTTCTCCAAGCAGCTTGCCCATCACAGAGAATGAGTCCATGCAGCGATGCACATAGAAATACTGCAGCTAAAATAAATAAAATAAGTCTATATAAATAAAACAAAGGTTTAAAAATGAAAATAGATAAGATGAATAGAAGGGAAGTTGAGTTTTGTGACAAATTACAAACTGCAAATTTTCACAGCGTACTGTGCATGCATCAAATTGTAGGTAGCACCTTAAATCCGAACTCAGACAGTTTTTAAATGAATCTTTTCCAGTACTTGGATATCTGCCTGAAGTTTAACCTGCTCCATAAGTGAAAGCTAAATTATAACTAAAAGCGAGGTTATGAACAGTTCTTTGCCAGATTTAACAATCTGCTTTAAAATAAGCTATTTGCTCAATGTAAACACACACTTGCACCAGTAGATATAAATCAGAAAATTTGTTTATATTTTCACTGCTGAAATGGTATAAGTGAATTTTAATATGCTGGAGTTGTTTTAAGACAAAACGTAATCTTTATCCTTTTTTCGTTTTTCCATTCACTCAACCATTACCGATCAAGGAGTCTATCTGGCTGATGGCAAAAGAGCTACAACTTGGTGTACGATACTCAAACTTACAAAATTTTATTCCTTTGTGTTTATAAGTTAGGGAGAGAATTCTCCTGTACAGACAAACAGGCAGACATGTACATGGCTTCAACCTGAAATAATATCACTGATAATATTAAAGCTGATCAGCTTATTTTTTTAGCTTTAAGCCTTTAAGCCATTAAATATTTCTTCTAACTCTTTAACGTTAATAAAAAAAAACTTTTTTTTAAATGACCAGCACCACACCATGCAGTAAACTTACATGCTCAGGAAAGTCATCTGGACTGACAGGCCGATCCCAGAACTGCTTAATACCTTCGTAAGAGTAAAGAAAATAAATGAAACACAGCTTAAATTTATGTCAATCTCATACTAAGTAATTATATCAGTCTTACATCGCACACTGCACAAAAATACAATAACAATGTTCTTGATTTCATGTATGACGACACAAAATTATTATTTTTAAAATGTTCTGCTTCCATCATTAGGCTGCATAAAAAGTAACACTTCAGAATGAGTCCGAGATCAGGAAGATTCCTTTGTTTATTAGAATGCTTCATGTACATTTTGCCACCCCTGAACTGAGAGCATTGGGTGATTAATCTGTGCTGCATTTTGAATCGACAGGTGATTAAATTTGTTTTCCTTAAACAATGAAATATATTACACAATTTACTTTAAACTTTTTGACTGCAAAATTATAACAAATAAATATATATAGAGAGAGTATATACATAGAGATATAACAACTATTTTAGAAATTGTAATAAAATCTGGAAAAAAAAAACTCTCTACATCAAATCAAGATATTCATGAAATTATACAGAATTGCACCTAGAGATCATTTTATCGTATTGGGTGGTAACTGGTAATTCCCATACCTAATATTCTATAATATTCTCAACTCCGAGGTCCTTCTCCGGAGAAAAAAAAAGCTCGAGCAGCATGAGATTTAGACTACCTTGGGTAGGAGGAAGAAGCGGTGTTACAATCGGCTCTGTTGGGACCCAAACCTCTCCATCCACTTTACGCTGGGGCTGAAAGAGGAATGGAGTCTCTCTCCTGACACCGCTCTGGAACACAATTAGATATACAGTGTAAAAAACGTTTATCATATGAACTATAACCAGAAATGAAATGGAGAGACTCTGAAACTCGTCTGAATGGTAGTCGAGGCCAAATCTATGAACAAGCTAATAAGAGATAAAACTTCTAAAAGCTGACAAATCTGTGACCATGCATCTTCAAAGATGTGGACACTTCCCCAGTCAAGTTGTCGCACACGCACAAGCAAAATATAATTGTTGACATCACGTCTTCCACAGACAATTGTTGAACATGAAATCATGGGAAATAGGAAGTGGGGCACAAGAACATGTGAAGACCGACTGTGTGAGTCTCACTCGGTCACTACATATACATTTCTCCATCAACCAGTGGTGTTTTATAGTGGTGCTTCACGTTACTGCTTTTTATCACCACGGTGTTAGAACATACGAGACAAACTGGTTTTAAACTTTCCACAGGAAGAATAAACATGTGATTCAGTTTTCATAGTCAACTTTCCTTTTCAAAAAAAAATAAAAATAAGCCATGCTGTGTCTTTAGTGCACACCATCTTTTAATTATAAACTATGGCGTTGATTGGCTCTGTTGAGTGACGCATATAACAACATCCACTTTAAGTGAAAAAGCGCTTAATTACTGGTATATTAATTATTCAAATTAATTACAAAAGCAGCAGAGTTATTAAAAATCAAATATTAATTAAGTCAACTTCACCGTTAATGTTTAATATCCAACAACTGTTCTTGTCATTTTACCAGGTCCCGTCCAGGGGTCCTGAAATAACGTTGTAACTTGGCACAGGCTTCTCACCGGATGCCGTTCCTGACGCAGCCTTGCCATTCAATCTGTGCTCAGAACTGGCACTAACGATGCCTAGCATTCAGTGGCTGGAGTTTTTGACACTGGTTGGAAATCAAAACCAAGCTTTCCTTCTTCATGGCCAGTGAGAAACCAAACACTGAGCCACCAATCTAACTGTGATGTTAATAAATCTGGAAAGAATGCTTGTCAGGATATTTTATATATTCCAGCAGAATGCATAGGAATATAGAGCTCTAATAGTCTCAGTACATGTGGAGATTGTATTTGCCATCACATGTACTACTTATACAGACCATAATAATGAAACAATCACATGTTGTAATTAGTGCTGGACAAAAATCTAAGTCATGATATGGGCTATTACAATAAACTAACCACAAAAAGCTGCAATTTATTGCAGGCAATATACATATATCCAGGAATATTATGTAGAGCTTGTGAATAACAAGTTTTTTTGTTTTATTTTTTTACTTCGGGGTGCTAAATAAATAATGGCAAGCCTTTTTTTTTTGTTGACAAAAGCCCACAGAGAACCGGAGTAAGTAAATTTTTAGCTTTGACCAACACCTGATCATCTTATGTTTAGACGGACCGGAGACCTACAAGCCACCATGTGAAATGTGAAGAAGAAGCGGTGATGACCTGGGGGTGCTTTAGCAATGCCAGAACCGGACAGACTTGTCTTTGTGCAGGACGCATGAATCAAAACATCTACAAGGCATTCCTGTAAGAATATTTCATTCCTTCTGCTCTGACTATGTCCCCCAACTGTGAGGACTGCCCCCCCCCCCCCAAACAGGACAATGCTTCAAGCCAAATAGTCAAGTCAGTCAAGATGTGGATGGAGAACCACCAGCTCAAGACCCTGTCATGGCCAGTCCAAACTTCATATCTGAACAGCATTGAAAACCTCTGGAATGAGAGCATGTCAAGCCACATGAAAGCCAAGATGCAAATTAAGAGCTTTTCCACCAAATACTGATTTCTGAAATTTTTTGTAAAAACACTAGTATGTCCCTGGTTAAGAATCAATATGAATGTTTTCACTGCATTATTCAAGATCTAAAAAAAAAATGCATCTTTTCATTTTTTTTACATGTTTTTAACAATTTTTACTTAATGCTCTAAATAACTACTTTTATTTAGAAATGGAGAGAAATACTCTCAGTAATTTATAAAATAAAGAACAACTGTTCAATTTTGCCAAAAACCACAAACTTATAAAAGTAAAACCTGGAAACTTAATTTTGCAGTGGTCTCTTTACTTTCCAAAGCTGTATACATAATAGAGACGGGGAAACAAATCAGTTATAGTGTGATTCATTGTGTGGCAATGAACACTTATATGATAACAGACTTATATATTTATTTATTTTTTATATATGTTTGCATTAAAGGCGGTAAAATGTTTCCGTTCCTCTATACATCCTTACGTCCAGCACAGCACCCTGTGTGGTAGGAATTAGGGAATGATTTAAATTTCGTCTAAAGAGTATAACAAAATCTAAGAAGCAATTTAATATCAATTCAATATCGCAGGGGAAATATTTATAAAGTCGTGAGACTAACGGGAATATAAATCGAATCGACAACCAGGTATCGTGATATCGTATCGGCTGCTCTCTGGTGATTCAAATACCTAATTCAGATATGTATAAGTTATACATGTGTATGTTTATTTTTCATCAAAATCATAAACAGTTCCGATAAATCTAAAATGTACAAAAAGTAAACATTTGGAGTTTCATTAAATACAAGAAACCGTGTTCAGGTATTGTGCGAGACACTCAGACACCGGATGCAAAAACTAAAAATCAAGAAGAATTTTACATTTAAATAATTGAATGCATTTCCCATGCTCTGACTGAACTACTCTAACCCTATTCACCGAGAATTCAATGAAAGAAAATTCACACCAGTGTGTCAGTAATATAAACTCCACAGCGTTTATCATGAATAAACCCGAATTACCTGGAATCCGCCCCTGCTTGTCTCGAGCAGCTGCCCGTACGAGCCCCAGTCCCCGTAATCATGCTTCACGGCGGCGGTCGGCGGTCCGTTCACATAAAAATGTGGGAAAAGCTGACGAGGGAATTTATAATCCATGCTGAAGAGCGAAAGGCACCGGGACAAGTCCGGACATGTCCGCCTCGCGTCCGTCGGCTCTCACGTGGCGGGTTTGTTTTCTGGATTGTTCGCTCAATTTTATATAAACGCGCACACATCACACTCACACGTCCATTACTAACAGAGACAAGACAAAAACGACAGACCGACAAGCGACGTTGCCGCGATGTTTCAGTGTTAATAGAGTAGAACACGTGGTGGCTAACCGGCTCCAAAGCTCCGGCCAAACGCGCGTGCAGTAGAATCAGATGAGTTACCACAAAAAATACCCACAATGCACTGCTGTGCGTTTCAAACTAAAAGCCGAAGAGCGTTTTCATAGGTCAATGTTTCCCTAAGTGTGGGCAGCGATCCCCTAGTGGACTCTAAGGGAACTGTATTATTCATGTCCAATAAGGTGCAGAACACACATAAGACATACAAACATAAAAAGACTCAAAATGCACAATAAAAATATTATACAGTGCTTTATTATTTTTTTTAAAAAGGCAAGTATACCAATATCCACAGAAACTACTAATTAGATTACTCACTCAACAACTCTACCATTTTATCCTGTATACAAGTACAGGTACTGTATACGCTGGACCGGGTTCCAATCCATCACAGGGCACACACACACACATACACGCATGCACTTGTTCATTTACTATGGGAAATTTGGGAACCTGATCTGCATGTCTTTGGACTGCAGGAGGAAATCAAAAAACTCGGTGGAAACCCACCAAGCACAGGGAAAACATGCACACTCTATGCACACAGACTTGAGGTGGAACCCAGACCCTGGAGGGGCAACTACTAAGTCACCGTGCCACCCATTATAATAATAATAATAATAATAATAATAATAATAATAATAATAATAAACTTTATTATGGACACCAATATGGTACAAGACATAAACTGAATAATATATACAAGCATAAAAAGATTTTTAAAACATTTTATGTTTAAAAATATAGCATCTTTACCAATATCCATAGCAGCTACTAATTAAATTAGATGACTCACTTACCTTCTATACCACCTCAACCTGTATACACTGTTAGGGGGTCTGGAGCCTATTGCCTATCGCAGGAGACTTACGGCACAAGACAGGGTACACGCTAAACAAGGTGCCAATTTAACACAGGGCATACACACGTACATACTGTACATGTTCATTCACACACTAATGGTAATTTGGGAACGCCAATTAACCTAATCTGCATGTGTTTGGGCTGTGGGAGGAGTACCCGGAGCTCGGTATGTATATACTGCAGAATTGTGGTTAGCACTGATGCCTTGCACCTCCGGGTCTTGGATTCGATTATCTCGTTGGGTCTGTGTATATGGAGTTTGCATGTTCTCTCCATACTTGGAAGTACCCGGAGGAAACACACCAAGCACTGGGAGAACATGCAAACCCAACGCACAAAGACCTGACACACACTAAACCACCATTCCACCCAGATTCGATTCGATTCAACTTTTTCAAATTTATTGTCATTGTGTAAAAGTACATGTACAAACCCAATAAAAAAGATTGATATACTTTAGAGTAGTCAATATGCAGCGTAAATAGCTGTATAGCAGTACGGATTTACTGTCCTCTAACAATAACTCAACATACAGACTTTATTGTCTAAATAACTGGCAACAAAAATGTCAAAACTGTGTCCAAAGTGTCAATATTTTGTGTGAGCACCAATGTTATCTAGCACGGCCTTAGTCCGCCTGGGCGTGGAATTCACCAGAGCTGCGCATGTTGTTGCTGGGATCTTCTTCCACTCCTCGAGGAGCTGCTGGATGTTAGACACATGGCGCTTCCTTCACCTTCTGCTTGAGGATTCCCCACAGGTGCTCCCCAGGTGCTCAATAGGGTGTCGAAGGTCTGTGTGATTTATAAGATCATTATAACTGTGTACACTGCACATGATCAGCTGACTAAATAATTGTATGAATATGCAGGTGTGTTTAGGTGTTTCTTTTAGGAATCGTAATTTCATATCAGAGTTCATTCCATGTAGTCCCAACAAGAGCTTTTTTTTTTTTTTTTGCTTTACTTTATTAGTACACCAGTGGCTGTGTTGACTATGACCAATGCTTGTACCATGGTTTTGCTGATTTTGCCTACATGGATTGCATTTTCTCACATTCAAAATTACTTTCATTTTCTCCCATACACAACTCTTTTGTCCTCATGTTGGTTTATTTTTCAAACAAAATGCAGACTTTACACGTAAGACAGAAGTAGACATTCACACCTCCACAATGTTTGAACCAGGGCATCATGAAACCTGTCAGTCCGTGTTTTCCATTTTTTGTAATCATTTTTAATCATTTTAATCATCTATCATCTCATATGCACAGTCTTTCCAGTAAAATGAACTCAAGTTATACATCCTTCTCTTACATGATCATTGGCGTTTGACTCATACCCTGTGGAGAAACTGAGAGAAAAACATGAAGGAGAAAAAACATAGCTCCACAGGAGGTATGGAGGAAGAAAAGAACATAAGATCAAAGGTAAGGAAAGCCAAAATATACTTCAGGTCATCAACATAAAAATAAATTGCACTCCTGACAAACGGGATGTAACAAGAAGAGGACACACAAAGAGGATGAACATACAAAGGATGAGAGACTGAAATAGAGAGAGGGATCATTAGGGCACATCAAAGTGATCGTCATGTTTGTGAGGTCAGGCCTCCGTGGATGGAGCTAATTCGTCCCATGGGTGCTTGGTCAGATTAGGAGCTGGGGCATTTGGAGGCTGAGTCAGCAGCATTGGGCTGTTTGCCACAGCGGCATGCTGTGGTGCACGGGTTGTTCTGATATCTTTCCATCCCAACCAGCATTGTCCTTGTTTGGCGATTTGTGCTGCATTGATTTTTCTGTGGGATGGAAAAAAGACGGGCTGGCTTTGGTCCCTGTTATTTCTGATTGGTTTATCAGCTGAACAAACACATGCTATGACCACAGAAAACAATAATGATGTAAATAAATAAGCAGTCAGTGAGCTTGATAGGCGTTTATTGTGTGCTATAAAGCAGTGGTTCTATTACAACACAACTCAATAAAGCACTGAAAGTAAATCAAATGTGCAATGTGTCTACAGCTAAAATATATATACATACAGTTTTATATCTCTTCACAACAAGGACGAACCTGAACCTTTTAAAGCCCACGACACACATTTTCTAAACACACACACACACACACACACACACACACACACACACACACACACACACACACACACACACAAGCATCCATCACAGCAGTACAATGTGGCCTTTATAGTCCTGACTATTCAAACGGCTCCATGTTTTGTCCATGTATAATGGATAACCATTTAAAACCACATACTAGCTGAGTCTTTGCACATTTGATCTGAATACTAATTACACTTTCTTCCTTGTGCAGAGAATAAAAAAGAAAGAAAGAAAAAGTCAAATAAAAAATTAAAACTGATACTATTTCTGTATCCATCTTTGTTTATTGGCACAAAAGATATATAATAAAACACTGTATTTATTTTATTTAGGATGAATGCACTGATTTTTGAAAGAGTTGTGTCTATCTTTTTTGTGTAGCATTGTATCTTGCTGATTTCATTTCCTCTATTTAAAACAAAGCATCTCTGCGGTTTTGCCTATAAAAGGCATTACATATCCAAATTTAAGTGGAAATGCTGAGCATGTTTCCCTTGCGTGTCATAAAGTAAAGCCTGGAGCCTGTTGTCCTAGACATGAGCACAAAGAGAAATGGATCCAAACAGCAGTGGAGGCAGCAGAGACAGACCACGATGTTAAAGTAGACGTAGAAATTGTCGCCGCCATTCGTGTATATGCGTATATAGTGTAGGAAGTGTATGCAGCTGCTTGGGCCGAAACAAATAACGAAGATGAGAAAGACCAACGTGCTGACCTTGATGTAGACACCCCAGTCATGGTGTGAACGGTTCAAATGCCATACAATTGAGGCAAAACATGCGGCAGTGACTATCAGGGGAAGCAGGAACCCTAATAATGTTAACCCGATGTTGTAATACACCAGGAATTTGAAAGTGCTGACATCAACAGGATGGACATCGTGGCACGTAGTAATTCCCAGCTCTGGGATGTGGTAGCTCTGATGTATTAGAAGATTTGGCAACATTGCCAATGAAAATACAAGCCACACACCTATACTAGTCCAGGCTGTGCAGGAGCGCTTGGGAAGACTTTTGTAAAAGAAGGGGTGCACCACAGCTAGGTAGCGCTTAATGCTCACACATGCTAGTGTGTGTGCTGAGCAGTACAAGTTGCCATAAAAGCACGCAGTAGTGAGACGGCATGCAGCTTCACCAAATGTCCAGTTGTTACCCGAAAAGTGGTAATGCGTCTTGAGCAGCAGGCTGAGCAGGAGCACGAGGTCTGAAGCTGCCAGGCTGCAGCATAAGATGGCCACGGATACCACACGTACTTTTGTGCCAATTGAGATCAAAATGGCAATGTTTGCAGGGACTCCGATGACAATTGCCACAACATAGATTGACGGGATGACCCGTGTACTGAGAGAACTCCTGAGATATGAGGCACTGCTGTTGGCCAACAATACAACGGCAGGACCGACATCTTCAATTAAGCGTGTTTGAATTTCTGTTGAATTTGGAGGAAGAGGAAGCTTAACTGTGATGGAATAACCCGTGAGAAGTCTTGATTTGATATTTCTGTTCAATCCTGTAACATTATGTGCATTTTTCTGTTGTCTCTGACCTAAACAAAAGGAAAGGAGAGTTAGGCTTTTTGGAAGTCTCTACAGACTTAATAATATTAGTCCTAAGCATGCTTCATGTGGAGAAGATGCTCACCCAATTTCCATGAAAAATATGATATAATATGAAGGAAATGTCACGCACATGGTAAACACTGTTGTTTGTTAGAAGCAACACATTTCCCACTATCGGTAATTCCAAGTATAAATTACTGTAGGTTTTAACTGCATTGCTAAATTCTCCATTTCCAACATTCCTGCGTCTTATTACATTCTTTGTAAGCTTTGAACAAAATTCACAGTTCTTCCACTTCCTGATGTTCCGTCAGCAAATATCTTTCATCAGCTCCTGCGTTGCTATGGTTTACACTGGCATGACCTGGCAGCAGGCAATGTTTGTTCCATAGTCATGGAAATTGGTCTTGAAATTTTATTAGCACTACCAGCAGCATTTGAACAGTTATACACCACCACAGCCAACACGAAAACAAACTCTTGTAGTCATCATCTCCACATTAAACATGCCGAGTAAACATCCTTTACGAGAACATTTAAGATCCAAAATATGAATACAAAATTTAGTACTAAACAAATCTAGTGCTACAGAATATGCATTCACGTCACTTATTGTGCAAGAACTGGTTTTTAAAATTATCTTCCATCAGTCCACTTATTTTGTTGTTATTGTCCTAGTGCAATACACACAGTGTAGTTAATTACTGTAAGTCATATGTACCTATTTAGAGCCTGTAAAGTGTGTATAATTATAGTTTTTTTTACATTAGTTTTATTTGATGTAAATTATTAAATGATGAAATGATTATGATATTCTTATCAATTTAATCCTTACAGATAATTCTACAATGAAGTATAAAAAAGTTGCTTAAAATGGTTAAATCAAATGAGTTTTTACCTTGTGCCATTCCTAAAACAAGAAACATGAACAAGAAGATGGAGAAGGTATTTGCCATGACTATTCTTTCAATCCAAAAGGATAAGTAAAGATTTCTCTTAGAATCAGCCTTATGAGTCCACAAAACAGAAGAAAAGGCCAGACCCTTGCTTCGCCTGAATGTGCTGTAATGACAGACCACAAAATCACCCAAAGTGTACGCTCTCTCTCTCGCTCTCTCGCTCTCTCTCTCTCTCTCTCGCTCTCTCTCTCTCTCTCTCTCTCTCTCTCTCTCTCTCTCTCTCGCTCTCTCTCTCTCTCTTGCTCGCTCTCAACATCCTAAACTACTGGCAGTAAATGAGCATACATAACTCTCTCTCTCTCTCTCATCATCTTTTTTATTCTTTGCACATTTGTCACTTTCAGTCAGAGTCATAGCAATGTATTTACTCGTAGGGAAATCTTGGGTTTAGGCCATGGTTTAAGCATTTCACTGCATATCATATGGTGCATGGCTGTGTATGTGACAAATACAATTTGAATTTGAATTTGTGCATTGTTTTTTTTATTTTATTATTATTATAGGGTACCAATGTTGATATATTATATGTTATGGGAAACTGTTCTCATATCCTATATGACTTATTTTAATCATTACAGAAAATGATCTGATGTGTGTTTTTATCTGGGTGATTTATGGCAGCCTGGGATGGATTGTTTAAGTGAAAAAGTGGAGGAAATTATTGCCTCCGATTTTTGACATAGTATTAGGTTGAATTTTTTTTTTTTTAACAAGAAATGAAAAGATGATTGATCTCAGTTTATCTTTTTTCGGTAGTGCGTATTTAAATTAGTTAAAAAGTAACTGAGAACGTATTGAAAAGTAAATATAATTAGATACAGTATACATTTAGAATATATGTCAGGAACAAGTCTAGACAGAAAGACAACATGACGGTGAGAAAACTCTATGTTCATGAACATCTGTGACACATTAAGTCGCCCTTTCTCCCACAAAGGTTTCATTTCTGGTAAACAGCATTCTACCATACAAACCTGCATCGTGAATGTGTTTACAAAGCTGCTATGCGTCTTGCACCAATCTGAGCTCCCTGCTATGACTCAGAGGTCAGTTTAGTGAAGAGAACATTATGTAACTGACCACAAAAACATCACCTCTAGCTTGCTGTTAACATCTGGAGAGATGCGCTTCCTGAGAGCAGTAAGTTGTCGAGTCTTAGAGACGCATTCATCTGTAATAACTACCTTTGTCATCTCATCTTTTTCGGGTAGCAGATCTGGAACGTACGCATGAGGGGGTATACACCCTGAATGGGATGCTAGTTCATGACAGGGCATGATGAATACATAGTCTATATTCACCACAAGGGGAAACTTAAATAGCCAAGTCACTTGGAAAAGTTTTGATATTGAAGAAGGCAACCAAACAACCTGGAAGTCCCACACACTGTGAAGACGTGTAAAAAAAAAAACTCCACATAGAGAGCAACATGAGAACTGGATGGACCTGAGAACCCTTTAGCTGTAAGTGTATACCACCATGATGTCCTCTCTGAGCACTCAGCGATTTGAGCATACAGAGTGTATTTACCACAAAGACTACAGAATTGTTATAGGCGATAGGTGGCTTAGTGGTAAGTTTCTCGCCCACCAAACAGAAGACCAGAGTTCAATTCCCACCCAGTGCCCAAACACCAGCCATTGGATGCAGTGCATTTCCCAAGCCCAGATAAAATGGGAGGTTTGTATCAGGAAGGGCCAAAACCTGTGTCAAGTTGTGTGCAGATTGGATGGTCTGTTGCGGCGACCCCTCCATGGGAGCAACCCATCTACAGAATGATTACAAATTCTGGAGACTCCTCTACAAATAAGTCTTCAAGTTGTTTTAATACATATATTGACATTCCAATGCAGGTATATGTACACGTATTTGCACAATTGAGGTTTCTTTTTAGAAATATGTTTAACTATTATATTACAGTTAGTTAGTACAGTTAGTCCAAAATGCAGCCGCCAGGGGTCTCACTAGATCAAGGAAATATGATCATATAACCCCAATATTATCATCCCTGCACTGGCTACCTGTTCAGTTTAGAATTAATTACAAAATAGCATTACTTACGTACAAGGCTCTAAATGGTTTATCTTCCACATACCTAACCAGTCTTCTGATACGTTACAATCCACCACGCTCCTTAAGATTGCTCAAGGTTTCTTCCTATTGCCATCTCAGGGAGTTTTTCCTTGCCACTGTCGCCGTCACTCTTGGCCTGCTCATCAGAGACAATCTCACTATCTAGACACATTTTCTTACACATACACACTTCCTTAAATTTTCTTTTCATTTTCTTTTCATTTCTGTGAAGTTGCTTTGAGACAATGACCGTTGTTAAAAGCGCCATAGAAATAAAATTGAATTGAATATTATTATTTGTATGATATTATATTATATGCAGTTATAATTATTAAACCAAACGCTCTGCCTCATGGCATCAGGAACCATCTTCAAATTCAGATGCTGTATATTCACTGATGTGAGTTACGAGTCATTTGACTTATTTGATTCATTCCAACAAAAGGGACCCTGTGTTATCGCTTGACACATCATGCACAAGTGGATTTGCAGCAAATGAACACTAATATTGTATTTTAATACATTTTAAGATGTAGAATATTTTAGCTACGTTTTATTATTTTTATTACTGTGTATTTGTTTATTTTTATGATTTTTTTTTATTACTGTATTAAATTTGAGAGAAGCAGGTATGTGCTTGATTTCTGTATTCGGTAAAACAAACCTTTGTGTTTGTGAATCATAACATGATTCATCTAACAAAAGATTTGTTTAGTAAGAGGCCCCAAAGGGAGAGATGTTTTTTTTTTCAAAATTAATTCTTAACAAGGTCTTCTGGGTCTGCCTCGGCATGTTAATGATCAACACAGTCCACCTTGCTCGTCACTGTGGATACAATGAACCTGTAAACACCTCCAACTACAGCTTAAGCTACCTTTGTAGCTTAAATGGTGCAATAAGAAATAAATTAGTCTATTTTTTACATATGTATAATTCGTAGTATAATACATGGATTAAGGAGCCATGGCACAGGATCTAACTAAGGATTTCATCTTTGCGCAAGTCAAATACTTTGCCGGGCACAGAGGAGAGGTGGGTGGAGGTTGTTTTATATAATTTGATTCCATAACGCAGTATCCTAAAGCACTGTAAATGTAAATTCATTTGTTTATTTGTTCATTTTTCCCTTAATGCTTTTGCTGTTCATTGTTTTTATCACTATCTCGATATCTATGATACCAATCATTGCAATTGTTTGCCTTTTAAACATATAATTTTAGCTTAGGGTATAGGTACAGTAGTATGTTTTAGACAGTTGAATGCCCTTAGTCATGGGGTGGCAAGGGGGAGGCAGGAATGCATTAGGTGCGGCACCAAGTATTTTTTTTTTAATAAAATATAATAATGCTTAATATACTAATATTATAATGATAGGTGCATATCAGATTTGTTTTTGGAAAATGGTTGGCCATATACTATTTGTAAAATGAGTTATACTAAAGCATAAGCAATGTATGATTCATAATGGCTGCACATATTTCGTAGAACAATTTGCACTTCACGAAATAGAGGATACAAAAAATACCATTTCTTCAGCTAATAATTTCTCGTGGATAATGTAGACTTGCACCTATGCTTTCATAGAACCAGTATCCCTTTAATGCATACTAATTTCAACACACTTAAACTTTATAGTATACATATATGTATGTATATATTAAAAATTAATAATCATAAAAGAGTCAGCAAGGTGAGACTAGGTTTAATTTGAGTCTGGTAATTCCTCATGTGGTCTCAGGGACGTCTCTTGCCTCTGTTGCATCTGGTACATTATTTAGAAATGATACATTAGGTACATTCATTTTTAAATCGAATAATACAACAGATTAGGTAACTTTATTTATACCTGAAGGTAAATTTGTTTTGCGGTAAAATGAGAGCAGTGATTTCTAACAGCTGAGTAATCTGATTATCATATAGCATAAATAGATATAATAGCACTGGGACATTTAACTACATGTATAATTTTGAATCACATGTGTTCTAGCAATTGTTAATTACACCAACTGTCAGTTGTCAGTAAGGTTGAACATAGATCAGTACGGTCCACAGTACTGAGGGGAGAGCATCTATCTGCCGAGTCCCACATTAACAACCAGTCACAAAAGCACTTTCAGCTAGAAAACATATCAGATCATGTTGTGTCATCTTAAACAACACTTGATCTCCTAATAATTGTTTCTAAGTTGTAGTGCACTACTTAGAGATTATACTCCCTATACAGCATATGGGATTTAAACCAGAACCCAGCTGATATTTTAAAGTCGAATAAGCGGAAATGAACCTTGTACGTTTCTCAGCACTGTCCTGCCAAACTGACTAAACTGTGGTGACTAAATTTAATAAGAAGTTTATTTCTAAAGCAGGTGGCATAGTGGTTAGTACCGTGGCCTTGGACCTCCAGGGTTCAATTCCCACCACAGGTCTGTGTGCATGTTCTTGTACGTTCAGGCAGCATGGGGGTTTCTCTGGGGACTCTGGTTTCCTCCCACAGTCCAAAGACATGCAGATTAGACTATGTTCCCAAATTGCCTATAGGGTGTGTGTTTAGCCTGTGAAGGTTTCACACCCGATCCAAGGTCATGTTCCCACCTCATGCTCCAGGCGACCCTATACAGGAAAAAAAAAAAAAAGCGATGATGATGATAACATTTCTTCTCCTTCTTATTATTATTATGCAGGTGAATTGTTGTGCGTTCTCGCCTGACTGTCAGCTCGTGCTCACATGCTCAGATGATGGCCGCCTTTACCTGTGGAAACTGTCTAACGGGAAGCTCGTGGCCAAAGTACGCGGTCACACAGGTTTGGATGATGATAAGACTTCTTTGTTTCAGATACCGCAAGGTAGTCTTAACTAACAGTCTGTGATTATGTGTGTTTGATTCTCGGACACACAGGGCCGGTAAAGTTTTGCACTTTTTCCCAGGATGGCTGTCTGTTTGCGAGCGCGTCACATGACTGTACCGCGCGTGTCTGGAGCACGAGACCCATCCAGTGTGTCTGCATTTTGAAAGGTTTGTTTGAATTTGGATAAATGTGCCACCTGGACCTAAGATGTGCACAGTGTTTAAGGAGTGACAGAATCAAATCTTATGGAAGAAAGCAAAATAACCAGTAGTTATTGTTCAGGTCACCAGAGAAGTGTTGATACTGTGTCCTTCAGTCCTGATGGGCAAAGCCTTGTATCAGGGGGGTGGGACAACATCGTACTGCTGTGGGACATCCAGGTGGGTTTTAACCTGTTGATTTGTGACAAATCAAAGGAAATCCAACATGAAGTGTCTTAATAAAGTGTTCGGCCATCATAATCCTGTTTCAGTTCTTGTAGGATGATATTTTCATTGGTCTTGTTGCTTGTTAAAGGAAACAGTCTGAGAACTTATTTGGTTTCACTGTGTGCACATCTTTTACTTAATTAAATGTTGTATTGTTGTGCAGACTGGGCTGAAACAGAGGCAGTTGTGTGGACACAGTGCTGCTGTTCAGAGCAGTGCATTCTCCACAGATTCACAGTGGCTGGTACACATGAGCGCACGCGCGCACACACACACACACACACACACACACACACACACACACACACACACACACACACACACACACACACACACACACACACACACACACACACACACACACACACACACACACACACACAAACACACACACACACACACACACACACACACCCTGGATACAGTGTCTATCCATCACAGGACACACACATACTGTACACTAGAGCTGCAACTAACGATTATTTTGATAATCGATTAGTTGACCGATTTTTTTTTCCGATTAATCGGATAAAAAATAAACGCTTCTTTAATTTGAAGTTTTGCTTATAACTGTATATAAATCAGGGTATTAGTTATGTATAAACGTGAACTGTCAAAAGCCACTTATAGAATTTAATGATTTTTAATTTTGATATTTTAAACCTTAACTGAAAGACAAAGTTTGTTTTTGAACAGTAAAACTCCTCTAAATATCCAAAATATAAATAAATAAATAAATAAGCAAAACAATTGTTGTACTTTTATTATATTGGATGGCATCTGTTATAGTGGCTGCTTGTTGAGGAGTGCATGGGAGATTTCTTTTTTGAATGAACTCACTTATGCTGAGTTGTCTCTTTCTGAAATAAATCAATAAATAAACAACAGCATTTGAGTATGCAAAGTACAGCATTTTATGTAAATCGACGTTTTTGTTTTTAACAATAATTGCAGATGGCAAGTAGTTGACAGCGTATATATATCCAGTACAGCATCAAGTATATACAGTACAGACCAAAAGTTTGGACACACCTTCTCATTCAAAGAGTTGGAATTTGTATTATGGCAAGAAAAAAGCAGCTAAGTGAAGAAAAACGAGTGGCCATCATTACTTTAAGAAATGAAGGTCAGTCAGTCTGAAAAATTGGGAAAACTTTGAAAGTGTCCCCAAGCGCAGTCACAAAAACCATCAAGCGCTACAAAGAAACTGGCTCACATGCGGACCGCCCCAGGAAAGGAAGACCAAGAGTCACCTCTGCTGCGGAGGATAAGTTCATCCGAGTCACCAGCCTCAGAAATCGCAGGTTAACAGCAGCTCAGATCAGAGAGCAGGTCAATGCCACACAGAGTTCTAGCAGCAGACACGTCTCTAGAACAACTGTTAAGAGGAGACTGTGTGAATCAGGCCTTCATGGTAGAATATCTGCTAGGAAAACTAAGGACAGGCAACAAGCAGAAAAGACTTGTTTGGGCTAAAGAACACAATAAAGAACACAATAAAGAAAACTCTTTGTCTGTACTGTATATACAGTGTATATATCATTTTTTTATGTATAATATATACAGTATATATATTTGTTTAAAAAATACACTGACATATTCAGTTGTTAAGATAAACAGCTAAAATAATGTAATTTTGTATAATAAAATGATATATGCATAAGTAAAACCACAGTAAATTACGTTTGAAAACAGATTTGCTAGTTAACAAGTTAACCTTGTAGTGGACTATAAAAAAAACTGTAGAAATGCAAAAAGCTAATAGTCACAAATGTACTGTTATTTGCATTCGCTGAAAACCACAACAATCACTAAATGTAATATTCTACTGTTATTCGCACCGTGTAATTTAGGATAATCTAAAGTAGCGCCATTTAACTAATGACTATTGCTCATGAGGTGACGCTAGCAAGTGAACAGATTTAGCGCGACTGTTCCGAAGTTAGCAAAAAAGCTAAACAAAAGCACTTAAACTATACAACTTTTACACAATGAAGAGATACAGTTTTTACTTACCCTGCTGATGTTTGGCCATCTGTAACACCAACATGTTTTCTTTAAGTGTTCGTCCATGCCATGAAAGCTCGGTCTTGCATAGCGTGCAGGTTACCGTCTTCTTAGAGGCGTTTAATGTAAACTGCTCCCATACCTTGGAGGACATGGGGTTCCTGCGGACGCTTCTGTAACCATCATTGCGCGAGCGGCTGTGTATTTGTGTACATCTGGTGGTCGCGCTCCTCAGTAACAACGAATTTCATTATCGATAATTATCGATTTTATCGATTAGTTGTTGCAGCCCTACTGTACACACACATGCTCAATTTGAGAACACCAGTTAGCCTAATCTGCATGTCTTTGGACTGTGGGAGGAAACCGGGGCGCCCAGAGGAAACCCACCAAGCACGGGGAGAACATACAAACTCCATGCACACACACCTGAGGCGGGAATCGAACCCTAAACGTGCAAGGTGACAGTGCTAATCACTAAGCCAGTGTAGCGCCACAAATGCATTTATCAAAAGAAGAAATATTGGGAGGGATGTTTTTTTCTAATGTAAGTTTGGGTCTAGTCCCCAAACAGGGTTAAAAAATACATGAGCGCCTCATAGATATTATGGCTTCACTTTCAAATTCCTAATGAAACCACCCTTATATGGTCATTGGTATAATTCATGTACTCTCTATGTGTTTGGTATATTTCATGCTTGTATAGTGATGAAGACTGTGTGATTTGTGATCTCAGGCCACAGGCTCATGGGATCACACTGTGAAAGTGTGGCGTCTCAGTGGTGATGAGGAAGTCGTGACCTTAACAGGTCATCAGGGGAATGTGGCCTGCCTCTGCTTCTCCCACACGGGACTGTTGGTCAGTTTCAGTCTTCCCAAATTTATGAAGAAAAGTTCTGTTTGTATTACTTACTTTTTTGGTTTTAATATTATTAAGATAATGTCATAAAACAGCAGCAGACAAACACACAGTCCCCTTTCCACTGTACGTATTACTGTAATAGCCACTCTGGTACTGCAGGTTCCAGTATGTTTAAATAGTTTTCTGCATATGATTGGAAGCACAAATAGCTGACCCCCTTATTGGATGTTTCTTTTGAAAATTTATACAGTATCATTGACATAAGAGACGAGCTAAATAAGATGTTCTAGATAAAATAATCCTATTCCGGTTTTGGACTATTCATTTTTATTTATTATTTTTTTTTTTTAATGTACAAAGGGCATTCAAGTGAAACCATGACGTTTGATTATGCAGAATAACAGCGCACAGTTATGGGTGTAAAGCCTACATCTACAGTATTTCTCTATGTAATCATCTGCCTCACTAATGCACTCATCCCAGTGGTTGCTTGGATACCATCAAGGTAGAATGTTCTCCATGATCTGACTGCCTGCTTCATGTCTGAAAAGTTGGCCTCCCAGGAACTTCTTTAATGGCCCAAACATGTGGAAATGGCTTTTTTGCACTATTCGAATGTTATACTGCGGCTAGGAGTCTCATCACCACCACACAGTGCTTGAAGTCTGCAAATGTCAGGCATGTCAGTTTTACGCTAGTCCTGGTTTGACCTGAACACCTCTCGTGCAAAGATTCATTGTCATAGAAAGACAATAAATCACACACAACAATATAATTCATTACAAAATCAGTTTTTTCTTTATTAACGAACTAATGTTTTCCATTTATTATTCAAATTTAGGTCCATGTCATGACAATCAAGTTTGTGTTAATAATGAATTTGGTATGAACTAAAATTTGGTGGTTGTGATTGTGTGTGTTCCAGGCATCTGGTTCTTGGGATGGAACAGTGCGTGTATGGTCACTGCAGAGGCATGAGTGTGTGTTAGTGCTGGGTGGGGGGGAGCGTGTGTGGGTGAGGTGTGTGGCTTTCTCTAGAGACGGATCAGTACTAGCATCCACTGCCGAAGGGGACAAGGTAAAAGCTCTCTCTCTCTCTCTCTCTCTCTCACACACACACACACACACACACACACAATCATATAATGTGTTTGTCAATATCACAGGTTAAAGTCTGGGACATGTCAGATGGAAGGTGTGTAAAGTGTTTACAGGTGAGTGAGTGTTTTTGACTGACATGCATCAAAAACCATTTCCTGTTTGTGTGTGTGTGTGTATGTGGGAATGACTTAACAATATTCAATGTTTAATAAGAGAACAATTCACAAAAATGATTTACCATTAAAATTTTAGCAATTGTCTGGGTGTGTGTGATGTAGGGGCACAAGGAATCAGCATATGGGTGTGTCTTCAGCCCTAGTGGTGCCTTGCTCACCAGTGGCTCTGACCAGCTAGACCTAGGGGAGGATGAAAACAGTGATGATGATGATGAAGATGAGGAAGAAATCAGCAAGCGAGAGAAGAAACAAAACAAACTAAAGATTACACACTGCAAATTTTTTGGAAAATAGGAAGCTTACAGCATTTCTGTAGGAACAGTTTTCTTTTTATTATTGGTTCCTTTTGTTGGATAGATTAGATAAAATATTCTTTACAGTTATATTTAGGTTTGTTTATTATCTGAAATTAATATCTCCTTATTTAAGAAGAAAGTATTAAGAGTGGGCGGCACAATGGTGTAGTAGTTTACACTGTCGCTTTGCACCTTCAGGGTCCGGGTTCGATTCCTGGCCAGGCTCAATTCCCGTCACCCGTGCATGGAGTTTGTATGACAAAAATCACAGATCAGACTAATATGTCACTATAAGTACTTTTTGTCATTCATTCATCTATTATACCACTTTATTGTGTATACAGGGGGGCCTGGAGGCTATCCCAGAAGACATTTGGATAACACTGGGTACAACATGAACAGGGTGCCAATCCATCCCAGGGCACGCACCACACACACACACACACACACACACACACACACACACACACACACACACACACACTATGGGCAATTCGGGAATGGCAATTGACCTAATGTTTGGACTGTGGGAAGAAACCGGAGTACCTGGAGGAAACCCACCAAGCACAGGGAGAACACACAAACTCCATGCACACAGACCCCAAGGCAAGAATCAAACCCGAACCCTGGAGGTATAAGGCGACAGTGCTTACCTTATAAAACAAGTTCCACCCCAGTTTTAGTACTCTTGTACACTCTTGTCCATGTTGTCTTGTCATATCCATTTTATCTCTGGGAAAACCCTGACTTCAACTTAAGGGCATTTCATTAATATATTAGATTAAATTATTTTTTTTATCTATCTGTAAAAGTAGCATTGGGCATAAAGGATTTTTGAATTTTTGAAGCCTTTTTAGGTCTAAACAGGAGATGACATTTTGTGAAAACTGGCAAAGTAGTTATGACAAAGTAGCTAATTTTAATGCAGTGACTTTATAAATGAGTGGACGTTGTAACAAGAATTAAAGATTGAATACAAATTTCTCTGACGCCCCCTAGTGGCTGGTTGCAGTACAATTTCAACGCCACCTCCTTTAAAGCAGACAGCAAACTTTTAATTTAGAGGTCCGGAAATTACTTTTAGAAACAATGTTCAGTGGATTTTTTTCTTGGATTATTAGCAGATTTTTATTCTTTTTTTTTTTTTATTCTTAGTTTTATGGGAGTTTTTTTTAATGATAAATTAAAGGAAGTGGTTGACATATTTGTGTGTTGACTCTTGACGGTTTTTAACCATATGTTTTCAATTGTCTTAGCTACTTAAACTTACTTAATTAACAGCATAGATAATGTCAACAGGCTAGCAAATCAGTCATGACTCAAAATTGACAAAAAGTAAATTAATTACAGGAGCAAAAGTTTTTAATTGCTAAGTTGAGGTAGCCTAAGCCACAGTGAAGTTTGCATGCTTTCCCCGTGCTTGACGGTTTCCTCCGGGTACTCCGGTTTCCTTCCACAGTTTAAAGACATACAGATTAGGTGAATTGGCGTTCCCAAATTGCAGGTAGTGAGGGTGTGCTTGTGTGCCCTGCGATGGATTGGAACCCCATCCGGGTGTACTCTGTCTCACGCACGGAGTCCCGTGGTATAGGCTTCAGAACCCCAGTTAGCCTGTACAGGTAACGTCTTATAGAGAATGAGTGAGCTTGAGGCCGCCTAAGCACCATTTCCAGTTGCACTTCAGATAATGTCAGTATGCCATCACTAAAATGTGCACAAGAGGTAGAACCGCTCTCCATCTGGTCATAACTACTTTGCCAGTTTTCACAAAATGTCATCTCCTGTTTAGACCTAAAAAGGCTTCAAAAATCCACAATGGCATCGTTTTATCTAATCATATTACATTAAAAGACAGTATAAAATAATTATAAGAAATAATATCTGTTGTTAGGTTTTTGCCTCCTTACATTTCCCCCTACAGTGTTAAATTTCC